>JAKLMI010000020.1:0-224493 GCA_022813495.1 Pasadenomyces melaninifex
GCTCGCTGCTCAAGCTGTCGAGTTCTCGCCTCTTCGAGCGCATTTCTCCAGAGGTCTAGCGTCTGTCTTCCAAGGACGGCCTTGTCTCGGGCTTCAGCTTGGTGAAGCAGGTGATTTACGTATGTTGGCGGATGATCAAGCCAGTCATCTTCTGCCTGAAAAGCGTGCAAGTGGACGGGTTCTGGTGCACCTGGCTGGTATTGACGCGTGCTTTGATCAACAACACGAGATGGTGATAGGATATCTCCAGAAGAATCGTCTGTTGAGTCTTGCTCGTCGATTTTGCCACGTTCGTGTTGCGTGGTAGCATCGTCATCGTCATCGTAACTCAGCTCAATGCCTTCTTCCTGCAGGACGCGCTCAAATTTGTGGTACAACGATGCTCCAGGCGTAGCAGGATTAAGCAGTTTGAGAAGCACATTAAAGCAAGCCTGATCATGATGCGTGTTCAGCTGTCTTTCTCCAAAGATTTCCCCATAGGCCTGCAACAATGCATCTTTCGGCCTTTCTTGAGACACAGGATCATTCTGAGCTCTGATCACGATTTGGTGGAGGATGTCAACATCTCCTGGTTCTAATCGTCTTTGTTGCGTAAGGGTCGCGGTTGGTGTACGACCTTCTGACATAGTCTCAGCCACATCTTTGCTTCGAATAGCGAGTCAACGCCGACGGCAGTGATCTCGAGAACGATTGAGATTGCGACTACACGGGATTGTCAACATTGAAAGTCCAAGCGTTGCTTGACGCGTCGAATTGGTAGACGCGTTCAGTAGCTGACTAAGCAGTCTCTTCTGGCCTGAGGCAGGCTCTTCCTCTCACCGTTGGTCCTGCGACAAAGTCGTTCACTTTCAACGAAGACTTCAGGATCTTGCATCTTCTAAGTCGTTTACGATCAACACAATGTCACAACATAGACAGCGAGGTGGTCATGGTCAGCCTCAGTACAAACCTAACTTCTACGATGATCGACAAAGCTCTCGGTCTCCACCAAGAAGAAGTCCATATCATGGTAAACCTCGAGATGACTAGGCGAGGAAATTTGGCATGAGCAGAGACTGATTATGTTGTTAAGATTCAAGAGACAGAGGCCCCCGAGGGCGCCAACACAATGCCAGCCAAGACCGATATCACAGCAGCAGAAGCTCAAGCCGGAGTTTGAGTCGAAGTCGCAGTCGTTCTAGAGATAGGAGCCGTCCACGCAGTAGAGGACAGCCTAGCAAAGAGATCATGTTGGAGGATCTTGCTCCTCATGTGACAGAAGATGATGTTCGACCGCTCCAACCAGTCTTTTTGGCATCAAGATGATGCCTTTCTCTTACTTTGAGACAGTTGCTAAGATCAATGATTTGTACAGATTCTATATGAGCTTCAACAGCACTATCGTGTTGGCACTCTTGAGGATGTTCGAGTCATCAAAGACCGGCAGACGAGTAAGAAGCTTCGGTATTACGTTCGAGCTCATACTTACAAAGAACAGGACAGTCCAGAGGCTTCGGTTTCATTCGCTTCCCTGCTCTGGCTGACGCAGAAACGTTCATGGATGCCAATTTCCCAATGATCTACATATACGGAGACAGCTCGAAAAGTCGTTCTACAGACAACACCAAAGTTCGCATAGCGTATGGCAAGGAAAAGAAAGGCGCAGATCAGGCTCAAGAATCAGACTGGATTTGCAAGGCCTGCAACATCAACAACTTCGCGACCCGATTAAGGTGTTTTCGTTGTCAGAACCCAAGACCAGATCCGGCACTAGAAAAGAAGGCATCTAATATTGGAGACAACGATGCAGCAACAGACAATGTACCGTCTCAATTTCTGCTTCTTCGAGGTTTAGACCCAAACGTCTCGGAAGAACTCTTTGCGAAAGGTGTTGCCAAATTGAACAAGCCATCCGGCGGTTCGCAAGCAGCACCAGCAACGCAGAAGAAGGGCAAAGTCGCATCAACCACAGGTGATACGAATCTGGGAGCGAAAGAAGGCACTCTGCGGCGAGTACTGTTGGTACGCGATCGAAAGACGAATGACAGCTGGCGCTATGGGTTCGCAGAGTATGCCACTATCGAAGATGCGCAAGCTGCCTTGACCAGATACAACTCGTTCGACCGCTTCACAATCGCCTCGAAGCAAGTCCTAGTCACCTATATCCACGCAGGTGTCTTTGTGCCTGTTCTCAACCCGACTCCTGCAACTGAACGCTTCGCGTTCAGCCCAATCGGCAATCCTTCGGTCAAGCTACAATACTGGGATGAAGAGGCATACATCACCGAGCTAGTGGTTAACATTCCGGATCAAGCGCCCACCAAGAAGACAGCGGTAAATCCTGCTGAAAGCGAAGGCTTGAAAGCAACACCAGGTTTAGACAAATTGAGGAAACGCAAGCAGGAGCTCGCAGCTTCCAGCTCATCGAAGAAAGCCACTCCATCGCACTTGCAGTTTTGGTCCAATCGTCACGCGGAATTGCACGGCATTCAGCAAAAGAGCAAGGACAAAGAGAAGACCTCTGACACTGCTCCACCTGCAAAGTCATATGCTGACCCCAACCGACATTGTTGCTATCTTTGCATGCGCCAGTTTACTTCATCTGCCGAGGTAAACAAGCACGAACGATTGTCTGACCTACATCGCACAAATCTTAAAGACGAAGCAAAAGTGCAAAGAGCGGAGCACAAGCTAGAGAAGCACGCCATATCAGCATTATCAGCAGGCTCTCCAGCAGAAAACGAAGACAAGCAAGAATACAGAGATCGTGCTAAGGAGCGGAGGAGGATACACGGTGTTGTCAACAAGAAAGGCGAGACAGTTGGTGGCACACCAGCAAAAGAGCGATCTCCTTCACCTCCACCTGCAGCCAAAGCCCCGAAAGGCATGAACATGCTAGCAAAGATGGGCTACACATCTGGAGCAGGACTTGGCGCGACTGGTCAAGGCATGGCTGATCCTCTTACACAAAATGTGTATGCGCAAGGTGTAGGTCTTGGAGCACAAGGTGGCAAGCTAGGCGATGCAGTCGAGCAAGCGGAGAGAAACACGAAAGGTGACTATGCTGAGTGGGTTGAGCAGGGTAGGGATAAGGCGAGAGAGCGTTACAAGAATCTGTGAACTCTACAGTGCTTCTCCAATCTTTCCCTGGATGAGGCTCTGGGGTTCGAGTTTGAGTTTGCTGATCTCGAGATGACATCCCGAGCTCGGGACCTTTGTGAACTACTTTCGAGAAGTCATGCAATACTAATGTTCACTTTATCTCTCGATTCGCAAGTGAAAAAATGAAGGAAGCTACGTGCGACATGTCCAAACCAGAGCCGGCTCACATAGTCGCTATCTTCCTGCCAAAGGCTGACAAAGTTGAAAGAGTGAGTGTTGAAATTCACTTTTCCTTTCTGCCGAATACTCGAAATTTAGGCGCATCTCAAGCCTAAGAGACTCTTCCAGCCGTGCCTAACGGACATCTCTCACCCCTAATCTCCGTGCTAAACCTTTCATCGAATCAGTCTCATGCCTTGTCTCGACCTTCACTCTGCTCAGGTGCTCTTTGTACTAAATCTCAATCCAGGTCGGCGAATTGCTCGAGGCACAATGTAAATCCGTGCATGAGAAAGAATCATACTGTTCCAGATTCATCATGACTCAAAGAACAAATCTTGAGGACAATCAAGTTGAGTTTTTGTTGTTTGAGACTTACGAGGATCGAGCTGCTATTGATCGGCATATGCAGGAGGATCATTTCAAGGTATGCTATCGTTCCAGATGCTTTATGCAAAGTCCAGATTCTGGGCACAGGATGGAAGCTGACTACAGATACAGGAGCTTAGCAAGTCATTGGTTGATGAGGATCTGCTTGTGAAGAAGCCTTATATTGCTTTCTCAAGAAGTGTGGCCGGGTTTGAATTTGATAGAGAATTGATCTGACGTTGAGTCTTGATATACTGTAAAACCAAATTCGAACGGCATCTGACCTCTAGCATGCGAAACTATTTTCGAGGCTTATCTTACTCGGAGGATATCACATTCGGTCACCCAATCACTAGTAATAACTACTATGAATTGGCTAAGTGTGAAAGTCGCTGGTTCGATTCCAGCTGCCTCATACCTTTTTGCATGATGCCAGCACAGTAGCTTCGCATGACTATAGCACCTGCTCATGATAGTGCTGATTATCATCATTTCTGCTATTTATCTACCTTCCTGCTATCGAAAGGATTGCTCACTAATCGCCGTAAAAAGCCACTACTCGTGAAAGGACTCAACGGTCTTGGCTGTTGAATTGGATCAGATACCTGCCTCTTCGCTTCCAGCTCTTCGATTGTTGTCGTGCCGTCAAAGGTCAGCTTTAACTTCGATGGTCTATGTCTCTTGAACGTGAGATGTGGTGGCAATGCCGATCGTGTATCTACATGCTTTGGTTCACCAACAAATCTGCTTTGTACAGCTGCTGCAATGTCTGGCGACGGTGGCTCATCGTCTTGTGGTCTCACTGGTGACTCGTTTCGCTTGTAACCTCGAATCTGTAAGCTATCAGGGAGAAGAGGACTAGACTCGATAGTTGGTGAAAGAGGTCTGAAGGACGGCAGTGGTAGGAGGAGATTCTCAAGACTTGTAGTGCTGGTAATTGTGTTGAGATTGGATGGTGGTGAGCCCATAGATTTTGCGTCCGGCGATCTTGGTGCTTTTGCGGGTAGATCGAAGCTATCCTTTGGAGGACTTGTCACGATGCTGGAACTGGATTGCCAACGTCTTGGACTCTTTGCAGGACTTTTCGTAGGCGTGACGAGCTCTACCGACGGTTGTTTAAGTGTATTGGCTTCTGTAGGACGTTTCTTGATCTGGAGTGGTGAAGGTGTGAATTGGTCAAGATAGCGTGATGGCGATGAGCTCACGTCGAAATAGCTACCCTCTGTACTGCTGACTGAGGTGCTCGACAATGTGTTACCCGTCTGCAGAATGAGATGCTGTCTCAGATAGTCTTGGCTACGACAATAGAAGCGAAAAGTAGCATATGGCTCATCTTGGGCATCGACAAGTAAGTACTGGTACTTTCGAGCAGGACGACCGCGTTCAATCAGTCCTCCTGCCGACAGCTTTACAGCCCCTGAACTTTCTTGTAGTGGCTTTGGCATGTCAGGGTCAATGGGTAGATTGCGAAGTCGACGTCGTTGACTGATTCTGTGAACACGCACTTCGATGTAGTCTTCTTTGGTGCTAGGTGAAGCGGTTGTTTGAGGGGTCGCGAACATAAAGAGGTCTTCGAGGACAGCTCGCTGACCGTATGATCCATATTTGATAGTCCGTAAGCTGCACATTGTTCTTCCCTGGTAGCCATATTTCGCAGTGCAATCCTACTAAGATTAGTGGTACTTCCACGGTCAACAAAAGCATGCGGTACCCAGTTTACGACACTGCTGCCATTGACAGAGAGCTTGAAGAGGTACATAGCACCTGCCGGATGTGGCCCTTCTATGCTGTATTCGATCCAGATTTGCGCCCCTGGAAGAGTCGGAACATAGCATGCGATTAGCGACCTCCCATCTTCACTGGCATGTGATGTTCTGTATTCTGGTAGTTTTGTTGCCTCGAACTGCGAGACGATGTTGACACATATACCTTTGTGTGTGACCATTTCGTTGGGTATGGTTCTCGAGCTACTGACAATGGGTAATAAGACCGAGGTCTGATTCACAAAGCTACATGAATTGATCAAAGTCGCAAGAACCGCACCAGTACAATACCGATTTTTGCGAGTAGTGAAAATTTCTGCCACAACTTTAGCTGTCACTGGCACTAATTCCAACGCCTTCACTTGGTGCCTGAGCTCCCAAGATCTCGCTCTCCCAATCAGCAAGCACTTTCTCGACTGATTCGGGTATTTTTGCTGCAGCTGAGATTTTTGTATCGTCCATATCTTTGAGCAGTGCAGTGATCGCAAGCTCTTGTTTGGCTTGGCCCAAGGTCTTCCGTACAGGTGCTTTCTTCTCTTCAGACAAGTCCTTGGCTGCAACTACACCTTCGAGGCATCCTATGATCTTGCCGACTCGCAACGCAATAGCCATGCCTATCGGATAACCCTCGTCAAACCCAGTTTGCATTACCTTTGCCTTACCTACCGAAAGACCTTCACGATAGCCATCAGTCATATGTTGACGCTTTACAGTCGGAAGGTCCGACAGCAGGTCCTCGCGACCGTTGCGATCCAGTCTATTGTTGGCATCATTGTGCTCATCATCTGAAACCCAGATATCGTCGGCATCGCCTTGAGACATATCCTCAGGCGAAGTGACTGCTGTACTAGGTGATGCTACGGACGAAGATGATCCTGGTCTGTCAGCATCAGTCATCATGATGACAATATTGCTACTTGTGCAACGTGAGACTAAGCGATTTGCCTTGTCGAGCTGTTCCAGAAGACGTCAGTGCTTGGCAGCTACAATTTATTCAGTGATGACAGAGCCTCAGCTCGGCCTTCCTGCCATCTTGGGTCCATGTGCAACTATCGCTTCTCGAACACTTTCACCTCGTGTAGATCACAACCTTCTAGCGTGCGGAAGATGGTCATCAGATCGTGAACATGGCATCTTGAGTGTTACCTCAAGAACGAACCTCGTTCACCACATGGCCGTTGCATGCCTTAAAGAGCTGCATGATGCGATACGGCCTCCCGGTGCCTGTCCAGCTTGTGACCAATCAAAGCTCAGTTTCTAAGTCTTGGAGTTCCGGTCCTGCTAAATTTAGGCGATATGATCTGCGCCTCTCCACTTCGACCCAAAACCGCGAGCTCTTGGCTACCTAGCGAGCCTGGATTAGGTAAACAGTCCTCAATAATGCATGGCTGTGTCAATGGTCTCAAGCTTGTACACTGATGTCCGACTGCGCATGAAGAAACATCGCGTGAACTTTATGGTGCCAGAATAGCATGATGGCCACGACGAAGGACTAGGTTACAAGCATATATTACATCCGTTCCCGCCATGGCCAAGGTAAAGCCAGTACACACATTCGCTCATACAGTGCTTAGATGAACATTTTGGATCAGCTGACTTTCACTGAATACATTCGTTAAGACGCCTTCAATATGGCTGACTGCATTGACTTTGACCACGAAACTTGGGAGGAGTACGCAGCTCATATAGCAGCTAAAGGATACCGTATCGAAGCTCGAAAGAACAAAGAGCTTGTGATCTCACCATCGAATCCTTCAGATCCGAATTGGAGCTTTCCTGGATCACGACTTCGCATTGTCCTTGGCAAATGTGAAGCTGGATATCGATACAGATGGGTGCGAAGCTATGCTACGATCAAAAAAGTCGAACGTCCACTCAACCTATACGATGTGGCTTCATTCTTGGTGCAATGAAGCCTGCCACTCGAGCTTGCACTTTAGCAAGCTTTCCAACACGTGCTTTATATTACCACATTTACAACAATGTCCTTATGATCTCAACCGAGGACGACTCACGACTGATGACGACACGAACTCACTTTATAGAGGTCCTCGAACAACAAGTTCGCCGGAATACACAATGGTCGGTCCTTGAGGACGTACTATCCAGCCCAGGGCATTTGCTTCGGATCAGCTGGAATGCACGATAATGCGTTACGGGCGAGGCATGCTTTCACATTGCCAGATCAGCTCGCCACTCTAGGAGCTTACCAACGTGTAGTGACAAATCTTCCGACGACGCTTGATATAACCAAATGGCCTGTGAGAAACAGAGAATGTGGAATGTGTTGTACTGCGTGAAGATGTGCAAAACATCTATCGCCATACGCCGACGAGGAGAGGGACAAGATCGGAGCCATATAGACTGTATAACAGACAACATTTACTATACCGAATGCAAGGCTTATTCGTGAACATAATCATGATATTCGTAATATGATTTCAACTTTGTACACCCAGCAAGCCTTTGAGAACAATCTCACTGCTCTTATACCACCGTCCGTGCTCCTCAAGCACATCTCGTCTGCCCTCTTCTCTCCGTTTCTGTGCGTCTCGAGCTGCTTTAGTAACCCTTTGTCTCTGACTTTCCAGCTCTGCTAACTCTTGTTCAGCTTTCTCGCACTCAGCGACCTTCACAGGCAAATCGCGCTCATATACTTCAATCTGCTTCTTCAACTCCTCATCGCGCTTTTGTTGCTCTTCTATCAACCGATTCGTCTCTTCAAGACTCAAATTCATCCTCGGATCATCGCTAACCTCGACCTGACCTTCTTTCTCAGCCACTTGCCTTTTCAAGTCCTCGACTTCCTTCTCCAATGCGTCGACTTCGGCTGGTAACGTCTCAAGTTGTTTCACATTCTCTTCGACAATGTCGTATTTTACCGCAATATCACGCGCAAGCTGCTCCATTTCCACCACTATCGCGTCTACATCGCGTTTCTTGACCTGAAGATCTGCTTTCATGGCGACCAGTTTCTCCTCAAGTTGGGCATTTTGTTCTGCTGTCGCTATTATTGGTGGTTGTGCTATCAGATTCTTGATGTATTTCTCCTTCGTGACTTGTTCGAGGTAGGAGAATCGCAGCTTCGAGAAGAGGTCGCGGTAGTGCTGTAGGTCGGTTACGAGTGTGCTTGGGTTCAAGTCGAGCTGTGAGCCATCTTGCGACTGTGAGGTGTCGGCTGCTTGTAACCGTTCTTGCTGTTGGGCGTTCAGTATCGGCTCTGCTAGGCCGAGTATAGATAATGGTGCATTTCGTCTTTGCTCGTAGATGTCGTCGAGGACTTGTGACATGTCTGTTTGTGCCATCATGCCTGTGCTGTGTCAATGTATCTCATGTGATCAAATCAGCAGGGTATAGAAGATGGGTGGAATGGCAGAGATATGGATTTAGTGTTGTTGTATTTCCAGTATAGGAAATGTCAATACAAGGCAAGCTTCAAGCTTCCATTTCAAAGGCCAATTCTGCACAGCTATCGAATACACTCTGCTGATTTCTATGTCGAAGAAGGACAATATCCATTGATTCATGGTAGCAGGTGCATATCTGTTCAGAGGTAATGGTTCTGATCGTGGCATGCCAACCACGTTGAAAATGCTGACTCAGCTGCAATTGGTGCTCGATCATCAAATTGACACAACGCCAATTGTCAGGAAGATAACTCTCAGCTCCAGACAATGATATGCAGACTCCTCTTCATGGATTGGTTGGTCGCAGAAGAGTTGCAGATCGCATTCGCCCGTATCAGGTACTAACACTCTAAAGCGCTGGTAGGCCGAATTCACTACTCTATGCCATTTGCTCTGTCGGTCTATGCCGGGCTGTGCAACGAGGCTGTGTAGGCTCTACGGTGTGTTGATACGAATAGGTCATATAACATTAAAACCACAAAGTCTGTCCCAATGGTAATGTTCGTGCTCATGCAACAGTGCCCGAATTGCAATGTTGTGATAAACAATCACTACCGACATTCACAATGGAGTACACGGACGGGCAGCGACTAGGACGATATGCCTCTGTTTCTTCACTCTATGGCCCAGGCACGATCACCTGCTGGTACCTCACGATTCTGTCAGTCATTGTCTCCTGGATACTTCACCCTAAGAAGCGAAAATCAGGGTCTATCGATGCCGACATGATCGCGATGTTAACACTGCCGATTGTCGCTGCCAGCGACTTTATTTCTCAAGTTTCGACGCTCAAGCACAGGCACGAGGACTCTCCACAGGTAAAGACGGAAGTTGCAAAATATGTCCAGTCTATTGCGGCTATCGAGGCCCCTCTTGCCGTTATCGAGTCATTCATGGCGATCAGTGTTATTTTGTTTCTTCTTGCTGTTCGGACCGTTTGTGTCCGCCGCGCACTATCTGTAGCACTCGTCGGCCTCCTGTGTCTTGCTACGGAATGTTACTTCCACTTCTCAAGCTCTAGAGAGCTCGGTATTCGATACACCCCATCGGATGCGGAGGACGATGGAAAAGCAGCCTTCAGCAGATCGTTCGTTGCCGATTTCACCAGCCTGATTATAGCTATCCCAGCAATACTGTTTATCTGCGCATTTTCTGCGTCAGTAATTGTCTCGTACATGCTGTATTCTAGAAAGACTCTTCAAGAGGCGAGGAGACTCAGGCGACGGAGACTGGACGAGGACCGTGAGGCTTCACAAGAAGCTGATGAAATTTCCAGGTCAATGGTCGCAGGAATTCCTCCAAATATACATCAACTCATGGCCAGATCCATGCAATTAGAAGAAATCTCACTACAGAATCACGAACGAAAAGCCAAGCAAGATTCACGGATAATGCGAGTAATTGCATTGACTAGCTTCGTGTTTATACCTCAAACAGCTCTGCTCAGTATTATACCTACCATAACCAATGCTTTCGGCTCCGCGTTTTCCTACATCACATCGAATGGCAGGGCAATCACGTTCTGGGGTCGTCTGAAGATCTTCGCAAATCACTTCTATCCCCGATCTGGTAATTCTTTCTCGGATCTTGACCAAGCGGTGGCAACCATAGCTGGGGCGACTGTACTCGCATTCAGCGTGTACAGTGTTGCCAAAGCACGCTACAAATCGTCGAGTAGTGAACAAACAGGCGAGTAAAGAAGACTAAGGTGTATCAGACACCGTCGCTACGCCTGAAAGCCCTCGATATGGCAAGGGCAGGTCGTGGGCTTCGTGCCTCTAGCAACAGCTCAAACCGTCGGTGCCGCCGTCCAACTCGGGTCCAGAGTAGGTACAACAGTCGTCAGCAAAGAACGAACCGAGACGTTCCTACGCGACGCAAACAAGGGCGTCTTTGTCCCTTGTGGCCTCAGGTCGAGATTGCTAACATCGACGTACTCGCAAAACTGGCACGCATTCTAATCCTCCACACACGGGGCCAGGTTGATAAGAAGGCAAATTGCTAGCACCGAATGAGGGAGAGTGAAGGTGCAGATGGCCATTCTATGTCAGGCCAGCAGCGCCGTTTGCAAGCTATCGAACCTTACACTGCGCATCTAGTAGACCTTGAGCCTTTACCAGAGATTGACACACCTACTAGTAGTAATCCTCCTAGTAAGTGGTCGGCAAGTGCCTCCGAACGGCAAAGACAACATCGAAGAACATTAAGTCTCGGAATGAGGCGAGTGAGGAGAATAATGAAGATATGGCCAAGGTTGAGGATAAATTCAACAAGGAGATGGAGAAACTTGACCAGGAGGAAGCGAAGGCAAGGGAAGGTAGAGGTTGCAAGGCAGACAAGAAGCTGCGAAAGGTAGAAAAGGAGCGTGAGAAGGAGGTTAGGGAACATGATAAGGAACAAAAGAAGATCGGGGATTGTCGTACCAAAGACGATAAGGGAGAGAGTGACATGAAGAAGATTTTGTGGTTGATGATCAGAAGCCTTGATGCTGGATAGTGGCGTGAAGGAGGATGATATATAGAGGTATCACAGTCGACACTTTGGATGTATTAGCGAGCTTGCTCAGTAGCGGAGCAATGAACTTACGTCTTTTCATTGCTTATTGGTTGTACGGGTACCTAAATTCTCATGTTCCTATCACGTTGGCTCTTTGGATGGACCTTCATTGTGGTAGTCTTGGAGATGTCCCTTGTAGTCTTTCGCTAGGTGGAAGCCATATAGTCCTCTTCGTGAACACTCCTTATACTCGCAATCGATTCTGGCATAACCTCTCGTATGGTGTACTGTAAGCAGATGTCTTCTTAAATGTTCTTCGCGTGTGAACCTTTTCGGATTACCATCTTGATCGACACAACCTGGAAACTCGCAACGGAAACGATATCGATCAGGAGTTGGAAACAGTCCAGGTTGTCCCCTTGTTGGCACTTTTTCTGGGGTATGTTTTTCACATATGTGTTTTTCCAGGTCGCGTACGAATGCAAAAGAATATTCTTTCTCATCAACATCTTTGCAACCCGGAGTTTGACACTTGTAAGGTCGCTGTTCATGGGTTGCAGAAACATCTGTCGTTCTCCCAATTGGCTCTTCTGGCTGAACGCTGGCCTGGTGTGGCAGTTCATCTAAGTTCGTGGCAGCCACGCTTGCTGGCATATGCTGTCTTTCCAGGGTGCTTGGCCACGCGAAAGACCATAGGTGACAACTTTGGAGATGGCCCCTATAGTCGTCCTTTTGGAAGAAGCCATTTCTTCCTCTTCGCGAGCACTCCTTGTACTCGCAGTCGATTGTGGGCCTATTGCTACGTGTATGTGCCAGCGCCATATGAGCTTCCACAAAGCTTTCGTGTTTGTAACTTTTCGGATTACCATCTCGATCGACACAATCCGGAAATTTGCAACAGAAACGTCGTAGCTCATTGTCGTTAGGTAGGGGTTCGGCGGCATCCTCTTGGATCGATGCTTCATCAATGTTCAGTAATGTGTCATTCGAGATGGAGCCTGTGGATTCGAGCTGCTTCAATGGAGCTTGTTCGTATTCAGATGCAACAGATGTCATTCCCCCGCTCGTTGGTATCTCACCAGTATGTTCTCTGCAGAGGTGGTTTACCAAGGATGACCTGCAGATATAGCCTTTCCCACAGTTCGGAAATTTACACTGTTAGGGCTTCCAGCTGTCTCCAGAGTGTGCACGCTCTACTACGGAATATTAGTTTCGGCCTACGGGATGGTATAGGAGAACATGCCGTGCTCAATGAGATCCCTGCGACGTGCAAAAACCCTTCCGCAGTCCTTGTCACTGCAAGTGTAGGGTTTTCCAATCTGGGTCCCGAGTGGCCAATTTTCCACCAACGAGCACGCTCCTGCGTGATCAAGCACCGGAGAGGACGGTTCCCCATCTGAATCATTGGCATGTCGAGACTGTTCGAGTGTCAGGTGTGCGTGAACAATCTGTGCGAGCCTGATATCGAGCGCACATATTCCCTGGACAATATTGCGCAATAACGCCTCATCAGCCTGCGCTAACATCTGACCTAAGGGTACATAGATGTCCCGATCTGGTTCTGATACAGTATACTGGGTCATTCTGAGTACTGCTAAATCGAGTCGTGGTCAGGCTGTATGACGAACGTGTGCAAGCTCAGACTGTAACAACCTTCGAGGTCTTGGTGATGCAGATCTTTTCGTGGGGAAACCGTTCTCGAGCTGTGCAGTGCTCGCTTATCTGGCACCAAAACCAGGATCAATAGCTCGACAGAGTGAGGTCATGTGTTATCGACCACATTCAAAGTTGTATACTGGTCCACGTTAAAGCGAGTCCTTTTCAAAGCGCATTCAGCTACACGCGAGAGCCCAAACGACACAGAAGCGGTCAGCCAAAGCCCAAACCCCCTTGCTTGTATACAAGTTGATAGTGGGGTCACTCATTTTGGACCCTGCAGCTGTCAGTCGCGCAATTCATTACCAAAGTTCTCATCAGAGCAGATTGGGGAGAGAGCACAAAGCACAATGTCGACAGTAACGACGCGAAGCTGGTTGCATGGCGACGATGGATCTGTAGTTCAGATCCACGTCCTTGTTGCGTGTCTGATCCTGTGGAGTAAGTATAGCTTGGGAGCCAGGAGTTTGCACTGTAAGTATAGCAGGATTGATAGACATCATAAAAGCATCACATGAGACCATGGTATCGACTATTGCTTAATGCGTGGTTGCTTTGGAAATGGGACGGAGGGTTGTATCATTGTTACTTTCGTCATCCATGTCGACGTAGCAGAGTGGTCAGGTCGTGGTAGGTCCAGCTTGGGGGTACCACTTTCTTCTTTCGGCCGGTAGTATACTGCTGACCTAATCGAATTCCCGTGACCACGCAGGGCCTTGAATGCAAGGCTCGCTCTATAGGTCTAGGAAGTTTGGCATGCAACCAGGTCACCCATCAGGATTCGGAATTATCAAAGCGTTGCATGCTTATCAAACAAAAAAGTCCTCAGATTCCGCAGAAACGCCAGAACAACTCCATTTGTTCTGCCAAGCCTTGACGCAATTGGCTATACCAACGGTCTCGATTTGAGCTTGCTGACAGAGCTTTGCATAATCTACCAGTTCCTGAACAGTTAGCGCTTTTCTTCTTGCAGCTTCACGCATCTGCCGTGGCTCCGAACAGTAAACCTAGATGCCACCACATTGACGTGATTGATCCGAAGCTCGAGCGATGGTAAACACAAAGCATAAACTCCACCATAGCGGGGTGCGAAAGGTCGCTCTGCCGGCAGGGCAAGGCTCGAGAGTTGTTATATAAGACGTGATGTTGTATACCTTGCTTTGCGATTCTGCTACGACCACTACCCATCTAATTACCTAGCAAATCTGAAGAGAACGTCAACATGGTGAAGGTCGCAATCATCTACTACTCGACCTGGGGTCACGTTGCCAAGTTGGCACAGGCCGAGAAGAAGGGTATTGAGGCAGCTGGTGGACAATGTGACATTTACCAGTAAGCGAAATACTGGAAATAGGGTGCTCAATGCTGATTTAAACAGAGTCCCGGAGACACTTCCTGAAGATGTCTTGAGCAAGATGCACGCACCTCCACGCGATACCTCAATTCCAGATGCCAACACTGAGACATTCACTAAGTACGATGCCTTCCTCTTCGGCATCCCAACAAGATATGGCAACTACTCAGCCCAATGGAAGACCCTCATCGACAGACTAGGAGGTCTCTGGGCATCAGGTGCTCTGTACGGAAAGTACTTCGGTCTGTTCGTCTCGACCGGCACACCAGGTGGTGGTCAAGAGTCCACCTGCATTTCTGCTCTTTCTTCTTGGGTGCACCAGGGCATGATCTACGTGCCATTGGGCTACAAGTACACCTTCCAGGCTCTATCAAACTTGACTGAGGTACGAGGTGGCTCACCGTGGGGTGCTGGTACTTTCTCAGCTGGAGATGGCTCGAGACAGCCAACTGGTCTTGAACTTGAGCTTGCTGAGGCTCAGGGCAAGGCTTTCTATGAGCATGTCAACAAGGTCTCCTTTGATAGTGCAGACCATGGTGCTGGGGCAAGCACTGCACCAAAGGAGGGAGAGAAGGCTGCTCCTGCTCCTGCAGCATCGAAGAATTGACAATCCCAGAACGGCAAGTCTAGCCAGCCAGTTGATGCAGATGACAAGAAGGAAGAAAGTGGTCCTTGTGGACTTCCTAAGAGTTGCACAGTTCTATAGATGAAGAGAATATTAAATCAGCAATTTCTGCAATGGATTACCTGTTTAGGACGTTGCATAGAAGATAACGTTTTCCCCATGTTACTTCTTGTTCGTACTCTTCATTTGCGGGTGGCAATTTATTGACGGAGGTCGACACGATATACGGTGCTTTGCTACTTAGTACGAAGTCATGGCACTGGTAAGATGAGGATATAGCAAGGATTGGAAGAGAACATAGACAGATGTCGAAATCTGCATCTATCTGAAGCCTTTCGACCTCGCTAAGTTGAGTCCGTGATATGCCAGTAGAGGTAACTTGTGATGTTCTAAGGCACATCCTGCCTGACCTGACAAAATCCGGATTCTGGGATGAGTCTCGGCGCTAGTTGTTCCTCCTCTGCCGCAATACCGTATGCGTGACGGAGCACGGTCTCGTCCATCGCATCAACTGCAAGTCGACCAAGGTTACTTAAAGCTGTGTATATCTTCTTGGCACACACGTCTACTCCTCGTCATCACCAGCCTCGTCGTCACCACCATCACCCTTGGACTCAGCAGCCTTAGCCTTCTTTCTTCGTACACGACCTGGTCGGCCACCACCAAACGGCGAAGTAAGAGCGAAATCAATGTGCTTCTGAGAGTCCAATCGGACAACGAAAGATGGGACGTTGACAATCTGCTTGCCAACTCGGATGTGTCTCTGTCGGATGAGAACACGAGCGTGGTGAATAGACTTAGCAAGACCAAGCTTGTAGACACACGTCTGTAGTCTTCGCTCCAAGAAATCTTCGACCTTCAGTGCCAACACGTAATCGAGCTTCATGCGGGATTCATCAAGCACACCAACTCGGACAAGTCGTCGAATGAGGGCGTTTCCTTCGAAGAGTCTCTTTGGGTCCTTCTCGTCGAGTGTGAGCAGAGAACTGTGCCTTGTTAGTCTTTATAGCTATTTGCTGTATGGTGATGTGCATACCGAGCAGCACGTCGAATCTTGGAAAGAGTAAGCTGGACACGCCACACTTCTCGCTTGTTTCGTAGACCATATTCACCGACAATCTTGAGTTCTGAGTCGCTGCGAAAGCGTTAGATTGGGAACCATAGACTTAAGCAGAGGACAAGCTCATGCTCAGTGGCCTGGAAGTACATACAGACGAGCGGCCTCGAAGGCTATAGACTATTAGCATGCGCCGTCTTCATTTGCGATCTTGAAATTGCTTACGTCGTCGAGGGACCTTGTAGGTCTTTGAGTAAGATCTTGGTGCCATGATTGCGATTACTTGACGTGCGCAACCAAGATTATTGTTGACCTTGAAAGCAGGATATCAAATTGTCGGTGCATGCGATCGGGGAAGGAAGAGAAAGCCACCCACAAAAGTCTTGGCATTTTGGCCTTGGCGCGGCATCCGCACCTGCCAAACTGCAACTTTCCAGCGCAGACCTCACGAACGACTAATAGGACCACGACTTCGCACATTTCCTCTGATCAGTCTGTAGAGTCGACAAAATGGGTCACTCTCGTGGTCTTCGAAGCGGTACTCGCGTACGTGAAAAGATGCAGGAGCAACAGGACAAGGACTAACACGGTGCAGTATGCTTTCTCAAGAAGTTTCAGAAAGAAGGGTGTAATTAACCTATCGACATACCTCAACCAGTACAAGTACGTATGCAAGTAAGACGCTCGACGTAGTGGGTACTGACAGTTCTGGGCAGAGTCGGCGATATTGTTGATATTGTGGTAAACGGTGCTGTACAGCAGGGTATGCCATACAAGGTCTACCACGGCAAGACTGGTGTCATCTACAACGTCGCAAAGTCCGCTGTCGGCGTAATAATATACAAGAAGGTCGGAAACAGATATATCGAGAAGCGAGTCAACGTCAGAGTTGAGCACATCAAGAAATCACGATCGAGAGACGAATTCTTGAATAGAGTAAAGGATAACGCACGAAAGCGAAGGGAAGCCAAGGAGAAGGGTGAGAACGTGCTGCTCAAGAGACTGCCTGTTGGACCAAGAGGAGCACACACCGTCGAGGTCGGTGCTGGTGTCGAGTCTTTGGCACCAATCCCATACGATACCCAGATCTAAGCGTGTGGTTTCGTCAAAATGTATATGGCTTTTCGATATGGAGTGTGGTGGGCGCCTACGGCTACGACACTGTCGCGGTGGACTTTGTGGACTGCGAGTGACACAGGTCACATCTGCGAGCAAGATGGTCAGCACGACTTCGAGGATCTGTTCGATAGAAAGCCTGGGCTTGAGGATTGCCAGAGCTAACGGATAATCGCCGTTGAAGCAACAGGTAGGCGCACCAACTCAATACACCAGACAGAATTGAACGGACTGCTAAGTCTTGGCATTCTCCCGAATGAGCATTTTGTCCATTTCAACCTTCGTCAATTGATATCAATGAGGAGACCCTGCTTCTTGACACAACATCTCTAGGCTGCGAAGTTCGCGTGTTCTTTGACTCGTGCTATGAAGCTACTTTCGCCGAATATTTAGCGGCAGCTGTATCAAAGAGTGCCTCTTTCTCCCTCAGATCACTCAGCAGCAAATGCTCACTATCTCTGCTTTCCAACGTTGCCTTCAATTCCTTCGCTCTGTCGGACTCACCCTTCCCAATCAGGTACTGCAACACAAGCGCGTTAGCCACAGCCTGCACATCTGCATTTTCGTGTTCCAACGCCTGATTAAGAGCAGCTTCAGCCTCCTCTACTCTTCCCAAATGCATCTCACTCACAGCTTGTCCCACAAGCGCACTAGGACTCTGGTTCCCAGGTGCACTCGCCAACTCCTCAAATACATAGTAACTCGACTGGTACTTCTCCTGCCCACCAACTCTAAGATTCGTCCACGCCTCAGCCAGATTAATCAATAACGAATCTTGTGCCCACCGCTTGGCAGCCGCTACTTCCTTCAACGCTAGATCTGTTCGATTATTCTGCAGATGTATCTGCGTTAATAGTGCCACTGCTTCGAGACTTCCTTGGTGTTTCGACAGTAGCTCAACTGCTTTTGCGTATTCGCCATTGCTGGCTAGGACTGTGCCGGCGCATATTTGTACTGTTGTGTCTTCGCTGTCGTTGCTTTCTGCCAGCTCCTCTGCTGTTGAGACGTCGTTCTTTGCGAGCGCTATTAAGGATCGAGACGCTGCATCTTGTTGTTTGGAGAGTTGTGAGACTAGCTGGGACGATTGACCTAAGGCTATTTGTGCTCGGTATTTGAGCAGTTGTGCTTGAGGTTTATTGTTACTGCTGAGGTTCGATATGTCGAAGTCTAGCACGGTCTGGTAGGCGTGTGTGTAGAACGCGGTCGTTATGTTGAGGAGTTCGCTCTCTCCAGAGAAGGGATCCATGGTGTGAAGGCTGGAGTGCTTATGCTGGAGGAGGCTATCCGTTACGACCTTGCTTCAAATTCCTTCGTGTTGACAGAAGCTGTATAGTCCTTGCTAGTACGTTTTGAAAGTGCGCTGAATTGTCTCCCGGTATAGCAATCCTGCCAGCCTGTACCTTGCAGACACGAACATGTGGTCTTTGGGGCTCAATTATTCCAGGGAAGGTGCGGCGACGGCGACTTTGGCTAGAGCGTCTCTATCGCTCCTTCCATGACTTTAGCACGACAACGCATCCTACTCGAAGACGTTGTACTACAATACAGATCGATACCAAGTCACACAAGGCATAATTGAGCAGTAACACGAGCTGAATCACAATGAAGCCAACGAAATCCATGTCAAATAGCTTCAGCTTCATGCACCAAGGCATTCTCCTCGACTACAGAGCAACACAAACAAAGACAGCCATGAGCAGATTACGTGCCAATTACCATCTTTTCCTCAAGAACCAGCCGAAGCAGCCAGGGTCAGCACCGAAGAGGCATTTAAAGATAAGACCATGGAAAGCACCAGTCGTTCAGTTCTAGCTGGGAGACGAAGCACGAGACTTGTACAATACTGAGACGACGAAGACATGATCGGGTGTATTTCAAATCTGAGGACTGTAAGGCGTTGGTTCGGCGCATAGGCTGTTTGTGTATAAACCATCGCAACTCAAGACTATCTCAATTCCGCAAAGAATGAGGCGTATCTGTACACAACTTCTCTGTGTATACATCGTGCTGGATGTCATGTACTTCGCAAATACTTTTGATTCCGTTCTGCAACTTGTCTAGCCACACTTGTCGTCTTAAAGCAAGATCGCGTTCAGCTTCTCATGCTGATATGACATTCTTGTGAGGGCCATTATACTGATTGAGCGGCACAGTGTCGACAAGCAGCGCACCAGCAAATGCCTCAGGATATCGACCACCAGCCACCTCAGCATTCTTAATCGCCTTCCTGATCTCAGCATCTTCCTCCTTGCTAATATTGACTTTCAGAGCCCCCATATTCTCATCAAAGTTCTTGATCCTCGTCGTACCGGGAATAGGGAACACCAACGGATCAGACCCCATCAACCACGCCAGCGTAAGCTGTCCAGCGGTGCATCCCTTCTTGTCCGCAATAGCCTTCAGTGTGTCCACCAACTCAAGATTCTTATGGAAGTTCTCGTCGTTGAACCTCGGGGCGAACGTCCTGAAATCACCTTCCTCGAAATCCTTAGGTGACCTAATTGATCCGGTCAAGAAGCCTCGACCAAGAGGACTGTACGCCACGATGGCGACACCGAGCTCTCTGCATACCTCGAGGATACCCTCTTCCTCCGGCTCCATGCTGAAGGGAGAGAACTCCAATTGCACGGCATCGATGTGAGCGACTTTGCATGCTCGTCTGATCGTCTCGGCGGACACTTCACTGAGACCGAGGTACTTCACTTTACCTGCATCTTGGAGCTCCTTCATGACTTTGACTGTGATTTCGATGGGTTGTTCCTTGTCGACTCGATGGCAGTAGTACAAGTCGATGTAGTTTGTACCCAGTCTCTGCAAAGACTTGTCGCACTGGCTGCGGATGTATTCTGGTTCGTTGCGGACTGATCTCTTGCCGGTTTCTGGGTCGACGTAGTTGGCGAATTTGGTGGCTAGGAAGATCTTCTCGCGCGCGCCTGGGTGCTACAACAAGTCAGTCACGATGCTCTTTTCTCCCTACCTCTCTCTGGAGATGTAAGAGAGCTAGGTACTCACCTTCTTGAACCATCTTCCCAACAAATCCTCGTTGTCGGCATACATATCAGCCGAATCCCAGAACAGCTCACCATACTCGTAGACACGGTCTAGCACGGCGTAACGCTCCTCATCAGGCTTAGGTTTTCCATAGAACGCGGACAGACCCATACATCCGAAGCCCATCGATGTGACTTTTGGTCCATTCTTGCCGAGTTGTTTTGTTGGCTGTGTTGCGCCGCCAATAGCGGACATGACTGTCTGTTTCACTGTATCCATTGTGTTAAGATGACGTCTCGTGTATAAAAGTATCGAAGGCAAGTAAGTTTGTGCACGAAGTTGAGAACGGCAGATACTAGTAGTTCGTGGTAGATATAAGTATTTCATTCTCCTACAGGCAGGGGTTTGTATACATCCCACTCGAGCCCACCACAGCTGCTTTTGGCAACAACTAACCACGGGGGTAATGCTAATTCCATCTTGTGCGGTGAAGTCATAGCTATTCACTGACTCGTCACAGCTGCATAGTTACTGGTAGCTTTGTTGTGCATTCAGAATTTGTGTTTGTACGGCGTGGTGACGATTGAGGAGAAGAAAGGTAAGAAGATCTCCGCACAGCTTCTAAATCCAGATCAAGCTTAACTCTGTCGGGAACAAATTCGTCCGAAGCCGTCCGGGGATACACGGCGAGGTACAAGGTACAGCAAGCGCGCATCCTACAGCATGTGTGTTTTCGTAGCAGATGTATGCATGTCTCGGATGTACCTAGGAACAGGGGTGTCAGAATTGGTATGGAGGTTCTTAAAATGTTTGCTTGCGCACTATGTATACAAGGCCGCTGAGAGCACTGCCACGAAGTACAGTGACAGCTCTGTTTATGCCAGGATAGATCATATCCTCGTGCTTGCTTCCGTTTCTTTCCTACTGTCCCAAGATCTGAGCAGCCTTGTAGATCTGGTATGCCGACAAACCAAATCCAGTCGCCCACATGGTACTCCTGAAAAAGCTAGTGGTGTGGTCGGATATATACACATATGCTAGGTTATACAGCGTCCTGACTGCGAACCAGCTTGTAATGAAGCTCGTCAATCCCGTATCAGCTCCTGTCTGTCCTCGAATGGTCGCTCGCTCGGCGATGATGCTTGCGAGGATAGCTACTGCGTAGATTGGCATCTGTTCGATGTTGTTGCTTTGGGCATTCTCAGCTCGTTGGTATTTCTCAAATACATCATTGGGGACTTTGCCCTTCACTTCACTTGGGCTCATCGATGCTTTTGGATTGGCATTGTTTGGTTTATAGCCGTTCGAGGTGAGAATGGCGTTCGCGTACATATGCGGAACCAAGGAGAATACATAGTATGCTGGTATCGACAATAGTGGGTAGTGAAGTGTTGAGGACGACATGGTGCTTGTAATTGTTTTGATAGCGGGTGTTCTGTTGCTACGTCTTAGATGAATAGTGATGGAGAGAGAACACAGATTATATCGTTGACCTGCAGCTCAAGTCCTGGTTTTGAGCTGTGCGGAAACATGTTCCTCCGTTCGGTGACTTCGTGGGTCGATACGTCAGAGACGAAAAGCGCGTCATGGCGCGTCTAAGACGCTAAGCCGTTTCCAGAGCTTGTAGCACACGTCTCAGATTTTGTAAGCACATGTAAATAAGTCAGATCGGGAATGGACTGGTGTGTTGGCGAATCCCAGTGTATCTCTGTTGGCTTCTTGATCATGCCAGTCGGACTTGTAGCAAGAACTTTTGTGAGTTGTGATACTACAATTAGAATCATATTCGAACATCACGAGTCAAGCATGTTTCAACATGTTCAGACCCATTCCCTCGGCCTCTTCAACACTTCCAGAAGCTCGAGCTCTTTCTGTTTCGTACCGTCAAGCTCTTCCTCGTCAATTACTGGTTCAACACCAGTGCCAGAGATGGGATGCATGTACTCCCACCGCGCAGTAAGTGGCAAGCTCATCAATATACTCTCTATCCTGGCACCTGGTGTTCTGAGCCCGAAGCTCGTGCCACGATCATGAACTAGGTTGAACTCAACATATCGACCACGTCTTAACTGCTGCCACTGCTTCTGCTCTGGCGTAAAAGGCATGTCCTTGCGTCGCTTGATGATGGGTAAATAAGAAGGCAAGAACGACTCTAGCCCATCCTTGCAGAAGAAGAACAACTCTTCTTGTGGATTCTTTGCAGCCGGAGCACTACCTTCATCCATATCATCAAAGAAAATGCCTCCTATACCTCGAGACTCATCTCTGTGCGGTATTCGAAAGTATACATCGCACCACTTTTTAAATTTAGGGTAGAACTCCTTGTCGTGCTTGTCGCATGCAGCTTTGATCGTCTTATGGAAATGCTTCGCGTCCTCCTCAAAGAGGTAGCTTGGAGTCAAATCAGTTCCTCCACCAAACCACCAGTTTTGCTTAGCTGTCCCCGTAGCATTGACTGGATCTCGAGGATCAGAGGTCTCAAAGTACCGATAGTTCAGATGTACTGTGGGCGCCATTGGGTTGTATGGGTGTATCACCAAAGATATCCCAGCCGCGAAGAAATTGAGCTTGTCCACGTCCGCACCCACAAACGATTTGTGGTCTGCCCTCATCTTCTCGATCGCAGGTCTACTCAGTTGTCCATAGACGATACTCGTATTCACGCCAGCTTTTTCGAACACATTCCCTTCCTGCAGTACGCAGGAGATGCCACCTCCACCTTCCTTTCTGTTCCACGAATCTCTTTTGAACTTCTTTCCGTCTATCTGCTCGAGCGCAAAGACAATTCTGTTCTGATGTTCCTGTATCAGAGCTTCCATACGCAGTCGCATCGGGGAATTTTTGTTGATAGTTGTCCTTCGCTTGGTTACCTCATCGACCTCTGCTAATGAAACACTCTGCTGAACTGGCGACTCAGCTTCGACCGGATTACGGTAGTAACGATCGTATATTAGACCTGCTGTTACAGCTAGACCAATAGCAACCTGTACTCTTTCGTACTTCCTCTTCGACGGCTGTTCCTGAGAGCTTTGACCTTCGGCTGGCCGTAGTCGTGTTGACGAGAAACATCGTTGTTGCTGTGCTGGTCGTAATATCGCAGAACCACATCTACATCTTTTCAATGAGCGAACAGCTGGCGTGACATGTGTCACAACATGCTTGAGAGACATCTGAAAGCGATAGCATGCAACAAAATGGGAACGAGAAGAAGAACAACAAGCACGAAAAGACAATGCGTGCTTTTGAACAGCTCAAGCTACTAGCTATCAGACCACTGGCTTTCAATAAATTCTATCTCAATTCGAGACTCCAATTAACAGCCATGGACTGCTTGCCGGATGCCTAAGCACGGGAGCGTCGGTCCCGGGAAGCTCCTGTATAGGCTTCATTTTCAGGTACGATGAAGCCTGCAGGATTCGAATGTTAAGGCGGAGATGCCCGATTGCATCATTCACTAAGATACCTACTACAGGGTACACTGCTCTCTTAGCTTTCTTGCGAGCATTTCAAAGTAGTTTTCTTATGAGGTTCCAGCATCATAATCGTGTAGGAAAGCAAGTGACCATCCAGCATTTGGGATGATGGATGTCTTCTTTGTGGCGGCAGGTGCATAAGCAAAGAAGCTGGCTCTACGAGCGAAACAATGAAGAGCAGTCCACGTGCCCAATGATGCCAGTGCTTATCAACGGCGCTTGCAGCCAAGCTTACCTGCACGTTCTTTCTCTCGCATTATGCATCCTAGATGAGCAATCAGCAGCTGTAGCCCGTAGAGCATCTATTGTGTCACTCAGCACAAACAAATAATCCTAGACAGAAGAGAGTCATCTTTATAGATAATTGTGACGTGGCATGTGAAGCCTTGTCGACCCGTGACTCTTAGCTCAAACCAGCTGATAATTGGTCACCTGTCACTTGCCTGCTGCTTGCGCCAAAGCCAGAGAGCCGACCGCCTCTCCAGCCTGAGCCCCGCAGGCGATTCACGCATCAGTGTTGCCTTGAAACACCGCTCGTAATCAACCTCATCTCTTACTATCGTCTTGCCTTCTCAGTCACAACACCTATTCCTCAATACTATATCTGCGATACCCTTCGATCGATAGATACAACTACCTCGAGTTTACCTGAAGTCAATCAATATGCGATCCAAGTTCAAGGACGAGCACAAGCTCGAGAAGCGCAAGGCAGAAGCCGACCGCATTCGACAGAAGTACGCTGATCGTATTCCTGTATGTCGTCGCCACGCTCAATCTCGTTCGGTCAATCAATGCTAACCACGTCCAGGTCATCTGTGAAAAAGTCGAGAAATCCGACATTGCAACCATCGACAAGAAGAAGTACCTAGTCCCAGCAGACCTGACAGTCGGTCAATTCGTCTATGTCATCCGAAAGAGGATCAAGCTCAGCCCGGAGAAGGCTATCTTCATCTTCGTGGACGAGGTATTGCCACCTACTGCTGCGCTCATGAGCAGCATCTACGACGAGCATAAGGATGAGGACGGTTTCTTGTACATCACGTAAGTACCGAACACGAGTTTGCGACTAGCAATGCTGCAAGTTATGGTTGAAATTGTTACTGACATGCTGCAGATACTCAGGCGAGAACACCTTTGGCTGGGAAGAGCTATGAGCGCTAGAAGCTGAATGTTATGAAGGCCAATTGACGATGAGATGCGGTGGATGGCGAACTTCGCAGGATACGGGCGTAAGAATTCGTCCTGATTTAGGAATTATTGCTTAAGAAACATACATCAATGAGAATGCCACGAGTAAGAGCTTGAGTTTGGCTATTGATAACCAGGAATTGACTGGTGCTGGTCGTGCTAATAGCAGATGTGTTGCATCTTCTTTGTGCAGTGCTAAGTTGACAGCTAATATTGGTAGTAAATCTACTCGTTCGAATGTGTGTTTAATCAAGAGCAAGTGTCTTCGACCAGAAAAATCGCAAAAGCTACGATTACCGATCAAAACGTCAAGCCGATCTGATTTCAAGAATGGTCTTCTGCCTTCAATGGACACTCCAGATTAACTCATTCTACGCAGCTTTCATTCTGTTTTCAGAAAATATCAGACAAAAAGCAAAACAATCAACAGCGAGGATTCGCTGGTCGTCACCGACCCAACTACTAACTCGTCGGCCTACTGCTTAAGTAAGGGTGATCGGACGGGAACCCCTGTTTTCAGTAACCTGTGGTCGATTGCGAAGGACAACATATGTGATTGTGTCTATATCGTTTTTCCATTATTCGCAGATCCTTGTCACTGAATCAGGTAAGGACATACTATGTCTCGAGACTGAAGGAAGTGGTAGGAACAACTCCATCATCTTCCCAGGTTCTCACGTGCTTATCCAGTGCGAAAAAGACATTCCTCTGAAGCACAATTTCGATGCTCTGCAATACGTTCAAATCGATATACTTTTATCCTATGAGATCAGAAACAGGAAATCTGTTCTTGCACTAATTAAAGCCTTTGATTTCGGCCGGAGTCCAGTTATTCTTCTTGATCCATTCCGCAAACGAGGTTGCTCTCACTCCCAGATCGTCCCAAGAATGGTCATCATTCGGGTTCATCGTGCCAAACAGGATCTTGTCTTTTGGAGCTACAGCAGTCCATTCCATCATCTGAGTGGCATCTTCTGCGAACCCTTTCCCTGCTACGACCGTCTGCGTGCTCCTCCACTCCCCGAGTGTGGTAGGTTCGTGTACTGCTGGCTGCGACGTTACTTCAGTGAAGACTTTCGGAAAGTCGCTGAAGAGCATGCGGCTCGACACAGGATACGTCTTGCCCCGTGTAAGTTCTGGTCCCCTGGCGAAGATCGCTAGGTTTGAGCTTTAGGACTGGTCTGTGTCTCGGTTATACACATGTACTTACCAGCAGTGAACACGCCGATATCAACTTCGGGGTCAAGCCAATCACCCCAAACTTCGCTGTCTACCGGAGCGCAAAACCGGACAGTGCCATCATCTACGAGTCGTTAACCTTGGTGGTCGTACCAACCTCGAAGAAACCACAGATTGAGAAGGACATCGCCATAAGAGAATGAAGTTACCTTTTCGTCTGCAATACCACTGCCAATTCAGGTTGCTGTAAAAGTAGCCTTGTTCGGATCTCATATCAGTACAAATCATCAACAACTTCTGTACCTTCCTGGTGCCACTTACCAGCATGGAGCGCTGTTACCGCTGGCAATTCCTGCATCGCCAGGTCCTGAACCATCGCCTTGTGGTCAAAATGAAATAATTTGCGAAAGCGCCCGTTGCTAGCCTTATTGAGATTCGGTAAACTACTGAAGACAAAGTGCTTGATACCAGCTTGTTTAGCAGCCGCAACAATGTTCTGACCGGACTCGAGCTCAGCCTTCAGTTCGTCCTCGCTCTCGCAGCGCGTACCCGCTTTCCACATGGTGGTGACGGCGAAGACGCCATATGCGTCTTCGAAAGCGCGTTGTAGGCTTACGACATCGAATACGTCTGCTGCGGCCAGGCTTAATCGTTCAGATGAGGTTTGAAGAGAGTTCAGGAGTTTCGTAGCTGAGTGGGAGTGCACGTCTCGTGTGAGTGCGCGGACGTGATAGGATGACAGCAAGGGTTCCGCAAGGATCGCCCGTACTACTCCTCGTCCTTGATTGCCAGTCGCACCAACAACGACAATCGTTTGCTGATTGTTAGTCATGATGGTCGACGGCTTACGTAAGGGACTAGATTGTGTAGTGGAGTTCTGGACGGAAGAACAGAAAAGGTACGAAGTTGATAAAATATCTTTTCCTCTCTCACACTACCGGACTTGAAAGACACATTTATAAGCGCGAGAAGAATTGGGGGGGTGGGAATATGTATCTGAGCTCATACGGTCCGTGGTAGTAGAACTTTGGTAATTTGTTACTCATTATGGGTGCTGTTGGCAAAGTCATCAGCAACCACTACGATGCAGTATCGACCATCAGTATTCGATCAGTAATCACTATGAAGTTAAACACTAGCCTCACCCACTAGTCATGCATACTGGTCCCGGCTGCAGTAATTATGCAGTCGGGCATATCACAAATCCTTCCTTCCATGGCTTAGCTCTCGAATAGTGGGGGCCGAAATCACTAATATCATACTGATCCTCACATCAGTAATTGTTTATGAGTGAAGCATAACAGCTTGTCAAAATCGTGACCCTGACCCTGACCCTGAAGTTCTCATGTTGACCAATAAATCCGTACAGCAGCGGAGGGAGCGGGGTCGGGCGGCACAAGCAGCTTTCAGAAAGAGGCAGATTGACACAATCCATGCGCACGAAGAACAGCTGCGTTCATTCGACCAGCTATTGAACAGTGTTAGCGAGATTATCTCTAAGCTGAAGACCACTATTCAAGTCTCTGCAGACCACGGGAAGAATGATATTCCGAAGCATACGGTTCAGGAGCTCGTTGATCGACTTGAACACGCCGTTCAGCGACCACCAACAACAAAATCATTGAAGGCTAAGAGGAAAGACAATGAAGGGATTCCAACGAACCCCACAGAATTGATCTGCCAGGAAACATCATGCGGGACTGTTTCCAATACATCTTTTCCTGAGAAGGTTGTGGCACAAGGGGTCCCCAATATCGTAGAGCAAGCGATGAGGTCAATTTCTGGAGAAGGTATCTATGCTCCGTACATAACACACCAGGAAGCAGCCTCCCCAGTAAACCATACGCTATCCACCTCCAGCTCTCCAACGTTGTCGCTTCTAATTCCTCCGCTCGAGATAATTCCCTATCTCTCCCCACAGCCGGAGAGCAGACCAACATTCGCTGGCAAGCTCTTTTGGGCGACCATGACCCTGGGCTATCGGCTTGCAAGCGGTGTTGAACAGCTACAGATTGCCCCGAGGCTACTGCTTTACCACCTTCGCTTCCAATCTGCCGTTTCGATTGCCGGGAGGATTGGTAGGGCGCTTTTGAACGAGAGCACAGGCGTCACGCATCAAGATTCGGCCCCGTCTTTCACGTACCGAATGACTCAGCATATCGTCCGGGATCTGGTGCTGGAAGGCGAGGACGTGAAAGAGTATCTTGATGCGAGGGAGGTGGAGCTGTATTTCTGGAGGCGGGGCATTGATCCCATTTCTTTCAGCGCCCAAGGGGTGGAAGATGCTGATTGGAGACTCGGCGAACTGCTTCAGGAGCTGTCAAGGAATGCGGTGTGTTTCGGTGATGGACCAAAGTATCTCCGTCGTGAGGTTGAGAAAGTATTTCTTGGTACAACCGGCGGGATATCAATATTCCCATGCCTCAGCTTCTGAGGACTCTGGTTGAATTATCTCCTAGACAGTAAGTGTTTGGAGGAAAAGCAATATGTGCATATCACTTTGATAATGCAAAGTCGGCATTGATGCTTCTCCTGGTTACCCAGGGATCGCCCGCACGTTTTGGTACTGTCCATTCTTCGATCTGTGGTCCTGCGCCTGAGTCGTACATTATGTACATATCACCGTCTCCCGTTGCGCGATCACTCATAGCCGCAAGAGCCAAGATGGTCGTGTTTTGTTTCTGAAGAGGTTGTATCTCTGCTGTATGATCTTCATATCCAGCAGTACAGTTCCAGGCTGTAAGACCTAGAGAGCGACGATCGGGCGTAGTATAAAGTATCAAGTTCGTCAACGGTGTCTGTTGATAGCACTCTGGCAAGGTGTTCGAGTCATAGAGAGGCTGATTGTCTTGTGCAACCACAGCGAGTGGAGCTCTTGCATCGATGGTTAGGGGTGTGGTAGACTGTGATGTCATCGACACTAGCGAAGTCGAATCTACGTTGTCGTTGATTGTGTACTCGTTTTGGCCAAGTTTGTTGTTATCACCGACAGTATAGAGCATCAAGTGCTTGCCACTCCTATAACTGACAAGCGACATGGCGAAGTTCGAGTCTTTTGGCTGTGCAAACGGAAAATTATTGGCGACCCATGGATTGCTAGAAGAATTCGCGCTGGTATACCGGGCCTGGGTAATTCCATTTTCGAAGTTGTCACGTTGAAAGAGAACCACAAGTTCCTGCGACACGTTCCAGATATTTTGACACCAATACGCCGTAAGGAAGGTCGAGTTGCTGCCACTATATAGTCCTGTGAAATTGTCATCTTCCCACGATTGAGAGTCGTTCGCCTTGGCCTGGCGTTCTGTCAGCTCATCATTGGGTGACATGTAATATACGTTCTTGACCTGGAGTATACGTTAGCAGTGATCATGGCTAAGGAGCTAACTCAACTTACTAGGGTATAATTATAGCTCGCATGAGGCCAACCTGCCACTGCGGCGATAGGCGTTCCCGGTTTTACTGCATCACTGATTGTGTTCACAGCCCAACTGGACTGAAAATCTGTGCTGTTGTCCCAGCCGGACTCCCGGATTTTATTGTCGCTGTCCTGGAAATACACCCTCTTATACAGCGTGCCATTTGGGTCCGTCCATTGCATCACGGCCAGTCCTATATTGGCATACTCGGCGCTCGTGACGTTGGTTGTGGGTACACTTGTATTGCTTGTTGCTGATGGTTGACCGGTGGGAGCCTTAGCAGTCCTCGCTCTGTGGGCAGCTGCTCCTCCAAGACCGCCTCCAATACCAGCTGCAAGCACTACAACAATCAAAGTGCATAGTACAGCAAGGAAGGTTCTTTTTCGCAACCCCAAAACCCTGCTTTCTGTCGTGGTTGCGCCCAAGAATGGCGATGCAGGCTTGGAAGATAGTTCAGGAACAGCAGTCTCTGTGATTATGGGACCTTTGAGTGAGTCATCGTCATAGATTGGTATCTTCCCGAATCCAGATGTCGGGCGGACAGCTGGGGGCAACGAGGAGTCATGCTCAATGTATTTGCCTTGATGGACTTCGAGTGTGCTGTAGTCATCGTAATACTCTTTGTCGGTGAGCGTAGCGGATGTCATCGATGGCTTAGGATTAGTGTCAGGTAGAGGTTCTGAGGTGTGCTCCGTCATGGCTGAAGCAATCTAGGATGTTGTACTGAACGAGAACTCGTTGCAAAGAGCTGTTCGTGGTGTATGACCAAACAAAACCAACGAAGGTGCAAGAGTTCGACCGTCAGCGATAGCCTTGTTGGGTACCATGGCTGATAGCTCTTGTGCTACATTCTTAGCCGCATCGTATGGCTAGAACGCGGCTGGTGAAAATAGACCATGCGAGAGTAGATTAGTTTGACCATGCCGATACGTGAACACCCTAGGAAGGACTTGCTTCGGTCCAGAGCCTGGCCATTTCCTCGACGTTTCAGATCCTATTGAGGATTAGACATTTACATGAGGCTTTCATAGCGCGATGCACCAAGGCTGTAGCTTTGATGAGTTTCACTGACATCGTTAGCAGAACAGCTGAAGGATGAGTGCCTAAAATTGAAGTATGCAGCATTTGCCGTTTGAGGAGAGTTTTGTGGAGATTGACCTGACTGGGGTAGTAACGAACAGGTGTAGACAAATTGTATCCCATAATCAAATCCTGAACAACACAGCGACAAAAGATGCTACAGAATAGTAGCTCTGGCCTTCATACTGGGGGTAGGAGTTGAGGCATAGCTTCTTTCGTCGTTAAGCACAACGATTTATGTGAAGAAGTCGCGCGTTGCGACAGCAAGAGGCAAGCTGCCGAGTTCGTGAAAGGGTTTCGTCCCGAAGCCAAACCACGAAGCATGCAAGACAAAGGCTTAATTCGCAAGGCCCACGTGGTGACCGGCATGTCAAGCAGTAGGTGAAGCTGAGACAGCAATGCAAGTATTCTATGATCATAGAGTGTATCTGTATTGTCCTGAATCGTACTTCTGCTTGGCGGTCTGGCTGAAACAAAGTCTATCTTCCCCCGCGCCAATCACAGCCGTCACCCCCTGAATGCATGCCTTAATAAGCGCCTGAATGGGACAGAGACTACTTTAAACGTCTATGAGCCTGGTCTAACTACTCTAGAACGTTGTGGCTGGCGTAACCAGGATGGATAGGTTAGTACCGTTTCCGACGCCAACGATCTCATCTGTATGACACAATCGAGGCATCCATATGGGCAAGATCTCGAATAAATTGACGAATTCGATGAGGTGACGAAGTGGTCATTCGTGTTCAAAGCATGAGTCCATCATCAAGAAGCCAAAGATGTTGGGAATCCTTGTGCTTTCATTGGCCCTGATCTATGCTTTGGTAGAGACCAAGCCCACTGTTTGGCCGACTGGTGACTTGCTCACGAGGAATACCTCGCTGCAATGGGGTCCATACCGTCCGAATGTCTATCTTGGGATTCGTTCACAAGAAGAGCAGAGTCTCGTCTTTGGATTAATGTGGGCAGCTGCTGACAACTCAGACGCGTTTCCCAAACATCTTCGCCATACGTGTGAGCAGGATGAAGGTATGGATGGTTATGGGTGGACAAAGTACAGTCCCCGATTTGGTGGTACACAAACTATACACGACCCGCAAAACAACATCAACATAACCGCAGGATTCACCAGGGCGGCTTCCACAGATCGCAATGGCTGGGGCTTGCGTACAACAGGAGCTTTGCAGAGCTCTAAAACACAAGGGACAACCTTAGTCTTCTATATAGGTTCTGAAGAGCCCAACGCAACGTTCAATTGCACCTCTGGCGACAGTGATGGGGGACTCGACTTGTTTTCGTGCTCTGGTCACCGCCAAGATCAGACTGAATATCGAATTGCTATCAAACCTAATGATGGACACTCACCAGCGCTATCTCTGTGTAGCATTGTGGTAGCACCACATCGCATTTGGCAGGCGAAGTCATTGTATATTGACCAATGTTCAAGTCGAGGGGATGATCTTGCGCTCGCCCACGGGTCTAGTAATGGAAATCTGCACTTTCTGCAATTGACTTATAGTGGTGTCTTCGAAATCGATATGCTGTATACAGAAACAACATCACAACATACAGCTTTCACAAGTACTGTGCTTGACAAGGGCTTGTCTGAGGCAAGCGAGAATTTCGACCGAATGTTCAAGGCGGTATACGATCCTCAGCCTCCATTCCATGATAAAATATACACAAAGTTCTCGCAGTCCATGCTCTCGAATCTGCTTGGAGGAATAGGATATTTCAGCGGGACAAGCATGGTCAATTCAGATCTGATTGCAGAAAAAGAGTCCTCAACGTCAAGCGAGGAGCACGTTAAGGAGAGAGGTCCGTACAAGCTTTTCAGTGCTGTTCCTTCCAGACCTTTCTTCCCACGTGGTTTCCTTTGGGATGAAGGATTTCATTTGCAGATCATCGTCAGCTGGGATCTGGACTTAGCAGCAAGTATATTGGCAAGTTGGCTCGACCTTATGGACGATAACGGCTGGATTGCTCGTGAACAGATTTTGGGCGACGAAGCTCGAAGCAAAGTACCAGCTGAGTTTCGGACACAATACCAAACCTATGCTAATCCTCCCACACTTTTCTTGGCATTCCAAGAAATGGCTGACTTCATTATGGGCACAGTCGAGTATCATGGAGAACCAAGCACCCTGGTACACGCCTCTTCAAGTTCATGGATTCCTTCGTCAACAGAAAACGCAGGTGAACTGTTCCTAAAGAACGTGCTGCAGAAGCTATCAAAGCACTATTCGTGGTTTCGCAGCACTCAAGCCGGATCTTTGGAGCACTACCATGTTTTTACAGCCATGCAAGGAACGAACTTCACAGAAGGCTATCGTTGGCGTGGAAGGACTGCTAAGCACATTCTCACAAGCGGCATGGATGACTATCCTCGCGCACAAAATCCGTCTTCCAGCGAGCTGCATCTTGACGCTCTCTGCTGGGTTGGTCTTATGAATCACGTCCTTCAATATGTTGCAGCATCTACTCAGTCACTAATGCAGCAGCAAGTTCTCAACTTGCAGCAAGAGCACGTCGAGATAGTCCGAAGTCTAAATCAAATACACTGGTCAGAGACTGATCAAGCGTTTTGTGATATTACGATCATCAATGGCCAGCCTGCACATGTATGCCACAAAGGCTATCTATCATTGCTTCCTCTTCTAACGGGCATTGCGTTGAACAACCAGACGCCACAAGTGCGCACAGGAGCTATGCTGAACATAATGGCATCTCGCTCACATTTATGGACGGATTATGGTCTTCGGTCCCTGAGCGCCAGCGACAAGTTCTACGGCACTGAGGAAAACTATTGGCGTTCTCCTATCTGGGTCAACATCAACTATATGGCTCTCACAAAGTTACTGACGCTTGCTTCCGGACAAGACAGCCTTCTTCGAGGTCGAGCAACTCAAATCTATACTCAGTTACGAAACAACATCGTTAAAACTGTCTTTGAGTCATGGCATGACACGGGGTTTGCCTGGGAACAATACAACCCTGATACTGGCCGGGGCCAGAGGACGCAACATTTCACTGGATGGACAGCACTTGTCGTTCGCATAATGGCCATGCCTGACCTCGAATCTCAAGCAGCTGCGATCAGCACAACCCATCCCGGACTGGAACATCAATCAGCGCATTCCATGTCCGTCTTCGCCTCACTATTCCTAGGAAATTCGAACTTGCTGCTTCTGACGGTCTGTATCCTGGTAGCTATTGTCATAGTGTTCAGAAGACGGATTATCAGAAGCTCCAAGTCCTTACTCGAAACCCACTGAACCACACTGTGTATCGTTCGACAGTAGTCACAATTAAGGTCTATAGATGCCGAAGAATTAGGTCAGGTCCTTTCATCGATTAAAAGCCACATCAGCTTGACAGTCTGGTTTGGTATTTGGCCACTTGTCGAACAAGAAGTCCAGATTGCTAGAACTTTTCGCCCATACCAACTCTTCTCGATGTTGAGGTAGCCCATATAAGGACTGAGCTATACGGTGAGGACGCCAATGAATTTCGCCCGGAACGATGGATGACTGGCGAATTGAGCGACATCAAATATGGCTATATGCCTTTTTGGCATGGTCAACGAGTCTGTCTTGGTAAAGATTTTGCTACACTTGAGGCAAGCTACCTCATTGTACGGTTGGTGCAGTCGTTTCCGAACATGCGCCTTCCGCCTGGCAACGAGAAACTCACACCAGGAAAAGAAAAACAAGATATAGGTATCATCGTCGCGAGTACTGAAGGTTGTAAGGTCGTACTTAGATGAACATCAGTTTGCGAGTTGCAGCCATTTCTCGGTCCTGAACACACTCAAGTCTTCGCAGCCTGAGGCTTTGCAAGCATATACCTCACAGCTTCGGTAACAGGCTCACTTCCCCAGACACCATCTCTTCCACCTCGTGCGAATTCTGGACCACTTCCGTCCTCGCCACCACCTCTCGTAGCCTCGCCGAGTATGACCTCCAAATCCCTTCTCTGACTCTTGACCCATTTATTCACAAATCCAACGGGCTCCTTCGCCATACTCTTGAAAAAAGTGTGACGAGCTTTCGAGTGCTGTAATGCCTGTACTATCACTGCAAGTTGCTCGTCTAGCTGAGCAATTTCTCTTAGTCCCTTGTGAAGCTCGGCACTCTGATGCATTGCAAGGACTTTTTGGCGAAGTGGATCTTCTACAGCGACGCGGATATCGTAGATGGTGGGTTCCGGGTTGTTCAGGAACTCTTGGTCAACACGGACTGTATATGCTAGCTTGACCGGGTCGAGAGGCAAAAGATGAGCCATGATCCGCTCCGGAACTTGTGGAAAGTGTATCTGCTCGGCGTTGAAGATGTGTCGTAAGGCTTCGTCGCATCGAATGAGTCGTTTGTCCTCGTCCTCTTGTAGGTTGAAGCAACGGATGTACTCCCATAATGCCATCACAACCTCAGCGCGATCGCCTTCTGGCATGTCAAGGGTATCCGCTAGTGCAGGAGATAGCTTGTATCGATCTGGACTCTCATCACGTTCGAGGTTGATGTTGATATTGATGTTCTCGTCGCAACGGCGGGTGAAGTTGATGACATCTACTTCTTTCGTGGTCTGCTGCTGCTGGTCCTTCTTCCATTCGACTTGCCAGCCGGGATCCGGAACGTTATTCCTGTTTTTGTCAAACTCAACTGACATTTTCTTGAAGAAATGGGTCATCTTATGACTAGGTGTGGATGGCTTTGGTGGCTTGGTCTGATCGGAATCTTCATTCTCGTCGTCGCTCTCCATAATGTCGTCTTCAGGGTCATTAAGTAAGCGCCCTTCGATCTTGACCCGGACAGTGGATTCTCCTGCTGAATCAAAATCGAAAGCATTCTCCTCCAGCCCACTACGCTGCCAAGGTTGGTTATCCGCTGTATTCGAGATCCACAATCGCAATGTCTTCTGTCGCTTGTTGCTTCGGTGGAAAGAGTCTTGCAGATCGAGTCGTTTTCGCATTATGGCATAGTCTAGACGTCTTTCCTGCTCGCGTAACTCTTTATACTGCTGTACACCATCACCAATGATCATGTCCTCGATGCCGTCTGGCATATTCCGGTCTGTGGGTTTCTTCGCTCTACGTTGTGCATGTTGGTGTTCCAGAACAGCTTGTTGTTGCTGTTGTCTTAGCTGCTGCTGGTGTGCTTGTTGGGCCGCATATTGCTGGGAGTTAACCGGCATCTGACCTGTAAGATGTAAGTATGGCATTCCATAGGGGTTGCAGAGATAGTTCAGGCTCGCGACTTGATGAGGCGCAAGATGTTGGCTTGGTGCTGGCGCATAGTTCTGGGCAAAAACATGAGATTGTTGCATGGGCAATCCTTGTCTCGCGGCAATTTGCGACTGCGCATAGCTATATACTGGACCATGCTGTCGCGGAGGAGTAGCAGCTGGAGTTGGTGGATTCCAGCCTGTCAGGTATTGGGAGTTCATCTCGCTGAGTTGAGCAGGTGATGACTGGGAGTAGTAGACTCTTCGGGGATCCGATCCAGCAGGGGCATGGGCATGTGTATAGACTTGCGATGAGATGTTTGTCCTCGCGACGGACTCAAACTCACCTGGTCTGCGGTTGCCCGGCTGGTTTCGTTGTGCCTGCGGGTACTGGCGATACGACTGCATTTGTTGTGGATTCATTTTGTCAGAGTGACAGCGAACGGATGCGGTACAAGAGTGAACTGTTGCTCGTGGTGATATATAGATGGGCTGCGATTTACTGATAGTCTATCGAATGTTCACCTCGACTTCGCGAAAAAGGGTTCCACTTCTCGAGACGCGACAGCTGAAATTGCCAGATCTTTAAGGCAGCCACGATCAGCCAATCAGACAGATACCACCACTCAACGATTCAAAGCACAACCAGCACGGCGTTTAGGCGGTAGGTGATAAATAGTGCTTCTACGTCGTGGAGAATGGTCATGAGATGTACCTCTAATGTTTCTTGTTCGCCACCATCTTGCCAGAGCATTTCGTCCAGATTTCTGAGTCTTGACGATAAGATTGACAGAATTTTTAGCTCGCTACGGTAGGACGACACAAGCCCGACAAGATATTGGGCTGAGTGCCTATCCTTAAGCATAGATCTGTGGTGCTTGGTTCGCTTGCTAAGGTGCCAGGCTTACAGCGATGGGTAAGCCAAGGCTGATCATTATCATCCGACATGCACAAAGCGAGGGGAACAGAGATAAGGCTATACATCAAAATACCCCTGACCACAAGGTAGGCCTAACATCGGAAGGTAAGGAACAGGCAAAACAGGCCGGAGAAAAGCTAAGGTCTTTACTACGCGAGGATGATTCGTTACACTTTTTCATCTCACCTTACAAAAGGACAAGGCAGACTACAGAAGGTATATTATCAACATTATGCTCAAACGAACCAGCGCCATCGCCATTCCAGCGACATCATATCAAGGTCTATGAGGAACCCAGGATAAGAGAGCAGGACTTCGGCAATTTTCAGCCTGGCGGTGATGAAGTCGAACGGCTGTGGCGAGAACGTGCTACTTACGGACACTTCTTTTACCGCATTCCCAATGGCGAAAGTGGAGCAGATGTTTACGATCGAGTCTCGTCTTTCAACGGTTCTCTGTGGCGACGCTTCAGCGAAGATCAGATGGCGAGTGTAGCAGTTCTGGTCACTCATGGGCTTTGCAGTAGAGTGTTTCTGATGGCTTGGTACCATTATAGTGTTGAGTTTTTCGAAGATCTGAGGAATATCAACCACTGCGAGTTTCTGGTCATGAAGCTTGGCAGTAACGGTAAATATGTTCTACAGAATCAGCTTCGGAGGTGGACAGATCTGAAAAGAGAAAGAGCTGCTCAGAGAAAGAGTGTATCAGCTTCATCACCACCACATATTCCCGTTCATAGGTGGGCTACACATAACAACACGAATGATGGTACTTATTTTGTACCAGCACCATCACCTAAACGACAAAGCACTGCAGAATTGTTCAAGGACGATGAGGAGCCTAGGGACAATCCCAAACACGTGAACAAGCAGAGCTCACTCAGGAATGAGACTTCGTCGCAACAACCGCCGGTAGTCTCGCCAACGGATTACAAACAGCGTGAAGTTGAATCTCAACAGCTCTCGTCAAAGAATCAAAGCTTACTAACGGAAGGTCTGCAACAGCTCCAAATAGCACAACCCGCCAAACATAGGCTGAAGACCAAAGCTTATTTAGGGAGAGATGGAGGAGGATCCAGATCAGGCGCTGCATCGCCTTTTCCAATGTCCGACGAAGAGTCGCCTGATGACAGCTCGAGTGGAGGAGAACCACAAGCTGAGAAGGTAGCTTCAGTCGATGTTCCACCAGCAAAAGCAAAATCCTCCTTGGCTATGGCTTTACGAGGTGAGCTTATGGATGAGCCTGGTCGTGTCATGGCGGATGCACTTGGTGACCACAGCGAACCAGAGGTAGAGCAAGCGGATCAGGAGATAGGCACGAAGGACCGGGAGCAGAGGGAGATGGCACGAATAGTTGCTGAGGAAGTTAGGGAGAGGACTCACCATGGAGATACCTATTAGCTTTATCCTCTAATTGGTGTGGAATGTAGCCAGTGGACGAACGAGCTTGTATTCGTCGTCGTTCTCGAACAAATAATCTGTGCTTCGGTCAACTCATCGATTGCAAATCGTCCTTAGTTGCATTGTATAATAAGTACTTTAGTGTTGTCCCAAATCCTTAGGTAAGGCATACAGGATCAACTCCTGCTTAGTCATAGGTGCCGAAGTCCCTAGAACCGAGTGCCTTGTGGCCTAAGTCGCGTGTCTGCGGGGTGGATTTGAACTTTTGTGACTGCTGCAGGAACGGTGGTTGACTCACGCACGAAATATATATTTCGAGCTGTTGCAGACGCCGCCTGTGCTATTATAGCACAAATATGGCTGTCAATTTTCCTGCCGAAGAGGCAGCAACACTCAAATATTGGCGCGAAATTGACGCTTTTCAAACACAATTAAAGCTCTCAGAGGGCAAGAAACCATATACATTCTACGATGGACCGCCCTTTGCGACTGGTCTGCCGCATTATGGCCATTTGCTGGCTTCCACAATCAAAGACATTATCCCGAGGTATTGGTCTATGAAAGGACACTATGTGCAACGGAGGTTCGGCTGGGATACTCACGGTCTACCCATCGAGTACGAGATTGATAAGAAGTACAAGACATCTGCTCAGGAATTTGTCAAGGAGAAGGGAATCGAAAAGTACAATGCAGAGTGCAAGGCTATTGTCATGACATATGCAAAGGAGTGGCGGGAAACCATTGACAGACTAGGACGGTGGATTGATTTCGACAACGACTACAAGACTATGGATGCTACGTTCATGGAGTCTGTGTGGTGGGTATTCAAGCAGCTGTTTGACAAAGGTCTTGTGTATAGAAGCTACCGAGTTGTGCCGTTTTCGACTGCTCTCGGAACACCACTGAGTCAACATGAAGCTTCGCAGAATTACAAAGAGACACAAGATCCAGCAGTTGTGGTTTCCTTTCCTCTTTTAGACGACCCAAGCACAAATCTGCTAGCATGGACAACCACACCGTGGACACTGCCATCGAATACTGCATTGGCAGTGCACCCAGACTTCGAGTACATCAAAATCAAAGACGAGGCATCTGGGAGTGTATACATTCTCCAAGCAGATCTACTCAAAACACTATACAAGGATCCAAAGAAGGCCAAATTCCAGATCCTCCAGAAATACCAGGGCAAAGATCTCGCAGGCTGGAAGTATGAGCCACTCTTCAAGTACTTCTACGATGATTTCAAAGACAGAGCTTTCAAAGTGCTGCTGGCAGAATACGTGACAAAAGACGATGGTGTAGGTATCGTCCATCAAGCTCCTTCATTCGGTGAAGATGATTTCAACGTTGGCAAGAAGAACGGCACATTCACGCCCGACTTACCGCCACCAAATCCAGTTGATAACCAAGGTAGATTTACGAGTGAAGTCTCGGATTTTGCTGGCATGCATGTCAAGGAAGCAGATAAACACATTATCAAACACTTGAAAGCGAGTGGAAGATTAGTCAAAGATGGTCAGATCAACCACAACTATCCATTTTGCTGGAGATCAGACACACCACTGATCTACCGTGGTATTCCTGCGTGGTACATCAACATCACGGGCAACGAAAAGAACGAATCTATTGTTCCACTCATGCTTGATGGCATCTCCAAATCACATTGGGTACCTGACTTCGTTAAGACTAAAAGATTTGCAGACTGGATCAAGAATGCAAGAGACTGGAATGTATCACGAAATCGATTCTGGGGCACACCTATGCCTTTATGGTGCAATGATGACTTCACAGAGATTGTGTGTGTCGGCAGCATTGATGAATTGAAGAAGCTCAGTGGCCACGAAGGCACGATCGACGATCTCCACAGAGACAAGATTGACAACATCGAAATCAAGGGCAAGGACGGCAAGCCATTACGGCGTATTGAAGAAGTTTTTGACTGTTGGTTCGAATCTGGATCTATGCCCTACGCCTCCTCGCACTATCCCTTTGAAAATGAAGAATACTTCAACAAGACGTTTCCTGGTGACTTCATCGCGGAAGGTCTCGACCAGACGCGAGGCTGGTTTTACACATTGGTAGTGTTAGGTGTTCACTTAAAGAAGATTTTACCTTTCAAGAACGTCGTCGTCAACGGTATTGTGCAAGCGGAAGATGGCAAGAAGATGTCGAAACGACTAAAGAACTATCCAGACCCGATTGATGTTATCAATGAGTACGGAGCGGATGCACTTCGATTGTACATGATCAACTCACCAGTCGTCAGAGGTGAGGAACTGCGATTCTCCGCTAAAGGGGTCAAACAGATTGTTTCGACAGTGCTTCTGCCTCTATACAATAGCTACAACTTTTTCAAAGATCAGGTAAATTTATTGGCCAAGTTCGAGGGAGTCGACTACAAGTTCGATCCCAAGGCAGAGACAACGAACACAAATGTCATGGACAAATGGATTCTAGCCTCAACACAGTCCCTACTGGAATACGTCAACACTGAGATGGCCGCATACAGGTTGTACACAGTCGTCCCTGGACTGCTAAAGCTCTTGGAAGATACCACAAATTGGTACATCAAATTCAACCGAAAACGATTCAAGGGTGAGTTGGGCAAAGAGGATACAGTCCACGCACTGAATACACTTTTCGAAGTTCTCTACACTCTCGTCAGAGGACTAGCACCTTTCGTACCCTTTATCACAGACATGATTTACCACAAACTCCTTCCATATATTCCAAAAGAAGTGCAAGGCACAGATGCGAGATCAGTACACTTCCTACCTTTCCCTGAACCAAGATCGGAGCTGAAGGATGCTGTGGTGGAAAGACGCATTGCACGCATGCAGAAAGTGATTGAGCTTGTTAGACAGTCTCGTGAGCGACGAACTGTGAGCTTGAGAACACCACTAAAGACACTCGTGGTCATTCACAATGATCAAGAATACCTGGACGACATCAGGTCACTCGAAGGCTATATTACAGAAGAACTCAATATGAGAGATCTAGTTCTGAGCTCAGATGAGAAGAAATACAATGTACAATACAGCGTGTCACTGAATTTCCAGAAAGTTGGCAAGAAGTTGAGGGGTGATGCGAAGAAAGTACAGAAAGCTCTACAAGAGCTTGGCTCGAGCGAATGCAAGGACTATCTGAGCTCTGGGAAGATCACAGTAGCTGGCGTAACACTCGAAGAAGGAGATCTGATTGTGAAGAGAGGACTACCACAAGACAAAGCATCAGAAACTCAAGAAACAAACAGCGACAACGAGGTCTTGACCATACTTGACGTCGCAGTATACCCAGAGTTGGCACAAGAAGGTCTAGCTCGAGAGATCATTGCCCGGGTACAACAGTTAAGGAAGAAAGCTGGGCTCAAAACGACAGATGATGTGAAGATGGAATATAGAGTAAAGAACGACCCACAAAATGTCGGACTAGAATCGTGTTTCGAGCATCAAGCGAGCTTCATTGAGAAGGCTCTGAGGCGACCAGTTGACAAACACCATGTCACTGAAGTTGAGCCTATCCAGAATGGCGTGAAAGAGGATGTTATTGTTGAAGAAGACCAAGAAGTGCAAGATGCTACTTTCTTGCTTCGATTAGTGCGGCTCTGAGCATTGCGATGAGAAGAATGAGACCAGGACTTGATGAGCCCAAAATAGATACCCATTAGCGTCTTCTATAGAAAGAATAGAAAGACAAAAGCTGTTTCTCGTTCAGAGCTAGGGTACACTGCCGTCCGTGTTTTTCACATCTTGCTTAACTTATGCTGCATATGTTCATATTGGGCTCGACTTGTCAAAGTGAACTCTCACTTTAGGTATATGTACTGTCCTCCTTCGTATTTTGTCCCATTCCGGCGTGCTTGACCATTAAAGCAGTTTCCGAGGCATGGTGAAAAGTAGAGCACTTTGGCTAGTGGATGAGGCATTCGGATTCCTTTATCGAATTCTCCACTAAGACGTCTGCTCATCTGGACGCTGGTTCGATTCCAGCTGCCTCGCGTTTTTATTGCTGTCAATATAGCAAGGACGACCTGCCAAACGCGTGTGTATCACGAAGCAGTCGAGCAATAGATCAGGCAGAAGCGCTCTGCGTCACGAAATGGTCTTTTGGTGATATAAGTCAATAGTATGATGGCTCTCGACCTCTCATCTCTTCTTGGCAGCTTTCTAAATGGACTGATCAGTATTGACACAAGTATCTATTGGTCAGACATACCAAGAAGCAGTCTTTCAGCAGCATGAATTCCTTCTTGCACATGTCCTGATAGACCGACTGGTAGTCTGCTACAATGCATTTGCCATAATTCGTTGCCTACGTGTATGATGAGCTCCAGTCTCGAGCCTCGTACTAGCCAAGTAAACTGACCTCAGGACCACACTTTGCTGCCGCCTCAGCAAATTTCTCGATTGGTCTGGCTCGACCAGCTATTGTTGGCATATTGCTGTCTTCCCATTACCTTGCCGTAATCTTCAGCTTCAACGCTCCAGAAAGACGTTAACGAGCATGTCGATGTCACGACTTGTTGGTACGTTGTACAGGGCAGGTATAACGAAGTCTCGAGCAAATAGAGCAAACTTATGAACGTCATGCACGAATTACTACGTCATCGCCTTCGACGCTCTGCTACGTTGATATTCACTGCTACTAGTAACAGTACAAACACCACCGATTGTTCAAGGATCATATCAAAGCCATAAAGCTTATTCACTATATTCCGACTTGGCATTCTATCAAGTCATACCAAATCACACTACAGTAACAACTACTTTGCCCAATCCAACCCATAGCCACAAACACAATGTCCTCCTCCGCACGCTCCTCAGAAATCCTAAACACAGACATCAAGCAGTCCGCTGCTCATCAGTCCACTGGCACAGGAACATCCACCGTAACATCAGACGGCTCAATCGTTCAGTCCAATGATCCCACGACCGCACCAGAAGCAAGCATAACACAGAAACTCAAGGGTGATGCGGCTGGAATGGCGAAGGGTACAGTAGGCAGTTTGCAGGCTGCGACTGGTGCGACGTTTAGGAATAAGGACATGGAGCAGAAGGGGTTGAATAAGATGCAGGAGGAGGATGAGCGGTTAGGTGCGAAGAGGGGTGTTATGCCTGTGGGTAGTGGGCAGAGGGAGACGAAGGAGTCTGAGATGAGATGAGATGAGGAGCTGGAGATGGGAGAGGTACTGCAAGTACTTTTGAATTACACGACATCAGCATGAAGAGCGCATGTATTCATAATTCCTTGAACGTTCAACACGGTTTGCAGAGTGCTCCCTTGGATGTCTCTCGATCGCAATTCCAGATCGACGTTTATCACTTGTATTGATTCATCCAGCTCTACCAGGTGTTGTACTCCCACAGGTCATCGTATTTGCTGCCGTACCCATACTGTTTCGCGTGTTTGTGTAGCTCTGATGCCAGTGAAGGAAGCACAGCTGGTGTGCTCATCGAGCGAGTAAGTGGTGGTAAAAGACGCTCGACGAATGGCGTGATGATAGAGTATCTTCTTGCGTGCTGTGATGCTTTCTTCGAGTCACCTTTATTTCCCCTAGGTCGAAAGATTGCAATCTTCCGTTTTGCACTCGTCAATATGTGCTTGATAGACGTGCGTCGGCAATTTGACAATTTGAACGTCATGTTTGGCCAGCTTGCAGTGTTATTGAATTGCTTGTCCGGTATCGTCAGTGCAGCGTGGTGTAGGATCCGTGAAAATGAGCAGCAGAGCAGCACGATCTCATGCTGTGGTTCAATAAATAAGTCATGGACGAATAGGACTGAATGAGGACCTGTCTATTGTGCTGAGCCTGACCCAAAATCCATGCACTTCTTGTCACGATGAAAAGCTTAATTACCTAGAATACACTAATATAGTTACCTATCCTGTCTTTCTGACCTTGAGCTATGCACTCAGCGATCCATGTGATGTTGCGTATTTCCTGTTGGATTGGTTAGTGGCCGTGCAAAAAGAACTATATGCTCAAGCTTACCTGTTCTCGCAACTTCACCCAAGCATAAATTACTGCATGGGTGAATTGTTGGGTGAATACCAGCTTTGACAACTCCATCTCCTTCTGGTAGAACAAATCTTCGAGACTTTTGCTTTCGCCGCCACTTCCGCCAGCCATGTTGCCTACACCACTACTGCTTTGATTTAAACCAACCTCATCGAAGAAGCGCTTGTAATCGCCAACGCCACTGACTGCCAAGCTTACGCCCTCGACATCGTCGGCACGCGATAGCATCAGAGAGCCTTCTGGGTAGAGCTTGCCGAATTCTGGGTACAGGTTCCTCCTCCGATCCTTCGACAAATCTGTACCAAAGGAGTTCAGGGTGATGTTTATTGCTCTCCTGTCCGCCTCGAATTCCAGTATGTCTGACATGATTTCACCCGTTGGCGTCATCGCCATCTCTGGGTCATTGTTGACGAAACGGTGGAAGTCTTCCAGATAGTTCTTGTACAAAGTATTTCTCACAATCTCAATATTCAGCTCGTCGAGGTCGTGGTGCGATAGATGTCCTTTGAAGTAAGGCGCTAATGGCGTTTCTATCAGCACTGAGTTGTACAATTCTTCAATGTTTGTTGCCACGCAGAGCACAGGCATTGTCTCGAACCAGCCTAGCGGATGACAACGTTCAAGCAGTTCTTTTGTGTCTCGTTCGTGTAATGTACCAGTAATGAGCAGGGCGACATTGTCGATCATGTACGAGTATGTCAGGTATTCCATGAACCTGGCCATCGAGCCGGTCGCTTGCCCTTGCAGATACCTGAAGTCCTGCACAAGCTTCTCTGTTGTCTTATCCGCCAATGCTGAAGTTGAAGGATTTGGTGGTAATGAGGAAAGCGCATCACCATAGGAAGGGCCCAATTGCATCTTGATGTCGTCTATACTTTCGCATTGTGTAAGGTTGCCATATTGTGAGCCTGTGAGAAGTATATTGCGATAGCCACGAACTATGCCTTCAAGGTATCCGCCATTAACGTTAAAGAAGAGCCCTTCCATGGTGGTAAGCTGCTGCTAGCTGCAGCTCCTGTGACTCAGATCTTCTCCCTGACAGTGGCAATCTCTGTCCGGCTCGTTGTTCAGAAGACGAATGCGCTTAGGAAGCAATTAGACAATGATATTTCGATGTTACCCCCGAAGGCAAGCACGAATCATCAAGCTCAATGATGCGCACCTGCCGCCGCGACTTGCAGTTTCGTGCCTGAGGCGAACGGCATCCAACCTCGCCAAGCTCCGGCTAAAACTGCCCTTTGGCTTGCATGCCTCCAAATTTTTGCGAGATTCTGCACGAGAGCAGCAAAGCAGTATCTTTCTATCGACATAGCACTATTATTCATGATACAGGCGCATTGCGCGCATTGACAATATGACTCTACTTATTCTTACCGAGACATCTGCCGGTTATGCCCTGCTCAAAGCCAAGGACAAAAAGCTATTGAAACGTGATGATCTGGGGACCGAGCTCAACGATGTCGAGAAAGCCTGTGCTGAGCTCAAGCTCAAGCATTTCCAGAAGTTCGACAGTGCCGCCGCTGCATTAGAAGAGGCCGCTGCCATAGTGGAAGGAAAGGTCACACCAAAGCTATCTTCTATGCTCAATGAGCTCAAAGATGAGAAGAAAATCTCGCTTGCCGTGGCTGATCCAAAGCTTGGACAAGCAATCGGCAAGATCCCAGGTCTTGAGATCAAGGCGATAGCAGACTCGACTACCGCCGACCTCTACCGAGCAATTCGAGAACATCTACCATCACTCATTCCTGGTCTTATGCCTGAAGATGTTAAGACGATGAGCTTGGGTCTGTCGCATTCGCTTGCACGACACAAGCTCAAGTTCTCACCTGACAAGATTGACGTTATGATTGTACAAGCTATCGGTCTGCTGGATGATTTAGACAAGGAGTTGAACACATATGCCATGAGAGTAAAAGAATGGTACGGCTGGCATTTCCCAGAAATGGCAAAAATTCTCAACGACAATCTTGCATACGCAAAAGTAGTGCTTAAGATGGGTATGCGTACCAATTTTGAAACAACCGACCTTGCCGAAATCCTGCCAGAAGAAATCGAGACAGCAGTCAAGAGCGCCGCAGACAGGTCTATGGGTACAGAAATCACGGATGAAGATCTGGAAAATATACAAAATTTGGCTGAACAAGTTGTACAGTTTACTGAGTATCGTCAACAACTGGCAAGTTATCTGTCCGCACGTATGAGCGCAATAGCGCCAAATCTAACAGCTTTGGTTGGAGAATTGGTAGGCGCGAGACTAATAGCACATGCGGGAAGCTTGGCGAACCTGGCCAAGAGCCCTGCCAGTACTATTCAGATCCTTGGTGCCGAGAAAGCATTGTTCCGAGCTCTAAAGACCAAACATGACACTCCAAAATATGGTCTTATCTATCACGCATCACTGATAGGTCAAGCAACCGGCAAGAACAAGGGCAAGATGGCCAGAGTATTAGCCGCAAAAGCCGCTCTAGGTCTCAGAGTCGACTCGTTGCAGGACTGGGGCGATGACGAAGCCAATATTCCAGAAGAGGAGAAGGCAGCACTTGGTATTGAGTCGAGGAACTACCTCGAACGAAAGCTTGCAGGTCTAGAAGGTAAGCCACTCAAGCCAAGAGGTGTTGCTATCGCTCCAAACGGCGTGGCAGTGACAGAACAGCCGAAGAAGTGGGAAATCAAGGAAGCTCGGAAGTACAACCCCGACGCTGATGGTTTGGCTGGCGATGAGGCTCCTGCTGTGGAGGAGAAGCCTTCGAAGAAAGACAAGAAGTCAAAGAAGGACAAGAAGCTTATTGAGGAGCTGCCAACAAATGATGTCTCTATGGCGGATGATGATGATGCTGAATCGCAACCTGATGAGCCGATTGACGAAGACGAAGTCGCAGCCATAGTTCCAAATGGCGTGGACAAGAAGCTTTCGAAAGAGGAGCGCAAAGCTGCCAAGAAATCCGAGAAGAAGTCAAAGAAGGCTAATGGAGAGACCAACGGTGAGACTGAAGAAGCCAAGCTTCAGAGATTAGCAGATGCTTGTGGTCTGAGCGTCGTGCGCTACCAGAGAAAGCTGGAACGTGGCGAAATATCTTTCACTTCAGATGGCACACCTGTAGCGATATCGAAGAAGGATATCAAGAAGGCCAAGAAGGCGGCAGACAAGGCTGAAGCTGCAACAACAAATGGAGAAGTTGCTGGATCAAAGAAGCGCAAACATGTGGAGGACGACGAGACGCCGAAGGAGAAGAAAAAGAAGAAGTCAAAAGCGTGATGATTTGAGCAGATCTGTTTGAGCATCTCTGGCTTTGGCGGCATTAGTTAGGCGTTTAGGATATTCATGGTGCTTGGTACATGGTTTCTTGCATAACATACTGTTGATGTACAGTGAATGAGGTCTCGGCACCTCGATGGTGGATGGCTGTATTTATGTAGTGATAGGCTGGATTATGACAATCTTTCAAGTTTCCACACTTCTCGAATTGATGCATCTGTAGCTGTCAGGGTGCTCGTTGCACCGAATTGTCCGTTTTCTGGTCCTACACACATACATGACGCGAAGCAATACGACGGCATGAGCTGCAGGTAGAATCTTAGTCTTGGCGTCGGTACTAGCGTCAAAATCCGCACTAAGTACTATGGGCGCTATGTACTTAGATATATGGGCGCTGGTCGGCTTATGACAGCCTGACCCGTCACCCATCTACGCCTGAAGGGCCTGCCGATTCAGATTGTGAAAATCTTGAGTCCAAGCCACAAGCAAGACAGACTCATATTCTTCCTGCTATATCTGACGACCTCTGCTGTTGTAGAGCTATAGAGGGTGCAAGATGAAGGTCCTGGACCCTCAGAGCGCCCTGCTCTCCAATGCTGAAGTCTACCAATTTTTGAAGACACGACCGCCTACTGTACCTGAAAAGAAAGCAGGAGCTTATCCAGTGACAAATCTTACAGGTCACCAAGCCGTGCTGAAAGACGTAAGTTGAGGATGAAATGGCATTTTACCAAGCCAACCAGATTTAGTACTGACAACTCCGTAAGTTGAACAGCTATGTAGAAGAGGTTACACCACATGTCAAACAGCAAGTTGACATCAATGACTGGATTGTTGATCTTGTTCGAAAACTCAAGCCATTTGGATTAACCAAGACCGAAGTTATGAATCTGATCAATCTCGGAGTCGGCATTCGACCTCTAGCACAACCGGAACATGTCAATGGCGAGGCAGAAGGTGATCAGGAAGCTGATCCGGAACGCGAGATGGATCGATATGTGCAAGATTTCCAAGTCGTCGTCGAAGAAATCGATGCTCGATTCCCTGGCGAGGAGGGTGAAGAACAGATTCGACAGATCATTACGGCATTGAAAGAAGGCATCATGCAGAACCAAGCAGAAACTTGAGACGTGGTCGAACAAAGCATACCAACAAACCTGATACTGATATCAATGACACTGCTGTTCCGCAGCAATGTGTTGATGTCGTCTCAAGTTCGATTGCTGCCTATCGACAGACACAAACATTGCCATTCTATGCGCACAACACAGCAAAGGCACACTGTCTGTGGTACAGAGCAGAGCAAACACTCATGTGCTTAAAAGAGACCTCAGCTATGATTCTCTTGGACGTGTAAATTTGTGACTTGTTTCTGTCCTACATGGCGAAGATCAAGAAGATCAACTATCGATGTGGGCAAGAATTCGCCGATCACGCTGACGTGGCCCGTTACTTCCTTGATCATGCTTACAGCGGTGACTGGGGAATTTTCCCACAATGCCTCAGAATCAATAAAACCTTCCACGATATCGGCAAGTCGATTTTATGGCGAGATGTTAAGGTCTGTCCACGAAATATGGACCAGTTTTTGCAAGCACTACGATCATCACCCTTGATTGATCTTGACGTGACCAGATCAATCACCGTTATAGCCAACGAAGAGAGTTCCATCTCACGCTGGTCACATCATGCATTGCACTATCAAACTTTGATGGAGCTGGTGAAGTGGTTCACGAAAATGCAAAAGCTAAAGATACTGTCATTTTCGAACTTTGTATATCTTTCGTATAATCTCGACACACACATCGCCTCCAGCGCAGTACAATCTTTGAAGACCTTAATGCACAAAAATATCAAAGACCTTGAGTTCCGACATGTCTTGTTTCACCCACGAGACGACCCACAGGACGACCATATCTGCTCGTGCATAAAGCAAATATTACCTCAACTACGTCGATTACGGGTTTCTCGAACTCAAATATGTCCAACACTAATGCAGGACTTTGACACCAAGTGCGAGGCACTTGAGGAGCTCGTACTCAATTTCGATGGCAGGACAATCTGTCGAGATTGCACACGACTTGATCATCGTGACCATGACACACCAAACGATCGAGAGAAAGCAGCAGACCAATTGGTGCAATATGCACAGAACGCACTGTCACTTGGCTATTTTCCGAAGCTAGCACATTTTTTTATATGCGGCACGAGGATATATCTACCCTATATTAATGCCAGCAGCAGGAAGTTCGTGTGTCTGTACACGGTCGATCTTATCAAGCAGACTACCACAGTCTATCCTGCTATTTTCCTGGCTTATGACGAGGTGCGTGCTATGAGGCAGAGGTTTGGCCTGGACGATAACAAGACGTTGTTGGCGTGGATGCTCGTTCGAGATTTTGCGTCCACTGGACAACGCGGATTAGTCTGTGAAGTCGAGGAAATGCACGATCTTGTCAATGAGGGACGACCATGGATGACGACTAGTAAAGGATTGCGAGTACCACGGGGGGGAAATTTGGACATCTACACATGCACAGAACGAACGAAGCTAGAAAGTATGTTTGCTCAGGAGCAAGTACTTCGATCTATGGCATTTGACCGCTACAAGCAGCCAAAGGGCGATGTCATCAAATGTCCTTTATTCCAGATCTGGTACTGGGAGGAAAAGTCAGGTAGGGCGTTGTTGCATATCTGCACTTTACCAGGTACAGCGGTTCCACCATTTCCCGAACGCGAAACATGTGCTGCCGAAGCACGATTGAATCTGGAAATTGCGAACGATTCATCGGAGGCGCAGAGATTTGCTAGATGGCTCGACAAACGTCGGTTTTAGGAGACTGGAAAGCAGGCTTGGGTCAAATAATCTCGATGAATTGACCTGCAAATATAGGACAGCAAGACTGCGTTCTTGGTGGGACAGCAAGCAGTTGAGCAATGGTGTATAATTGGAAAGCCTCCGCAAAACCATTACTGTCAAGACTTAAGGTCTTACCCATTTAGCTCCAGCATCGAGTAGGAGAGGTCTTTCTATTCGATCTTTGTCTAGACAGTTTCGTAGATACGAGTGAAAACACATTTGAAAATCCACGTTTCTGCATTTTCGGAGTCCTTGATCGACCGTAATAAGGCAAACCAGCAGGCGCCATCAGCATCAAGCTAGAAACTTGACGCGACGCGTACCTTCCACATTCTGCTTCTGAAGCTCCAGGCACTGCCTGCCAGAACCAGCGTTTATTTCCTTTGACTTCAAGCAAGCATTACGATCATTGTATATTACTTGCGTCCTCTTGCCATTTCCTTTTCGAGCTTCTCGAGCAAAGCGCTATGTCATCGGCTACGTATCGTTATGGTAAGGTGACTTAGGATGCAGCTCCGAGACGCTGACCAAATACAGAGATTGCCAAGCAAGGTAGAGCAACATGTCAGAATTCTGCTTGCAAAAATGCAGAGGTCAAAATAGCGAAAGGCGAGTTCCGCTTCGGCACTCTTGTTATGTTCAAGGAACACACATCATGGAAATGGAAGCATTGGTAAGTTGATCGTTAGGTCAGCACTGATCTCGCTAAAGGTGCGTGTGAAGGGGATGCGTTACTCCTGTTCAGATTAAGAACATTGTGGATCAGCTTGGCGGTCTTGATGGTCTTGACCTTAAGGACGATCTTGACATTTTAGACGGCTACGAGGAACTTCCAGATTGGGCTCAAGCTAAGATTCAATTTGCTCTGGAGCACGGTCACGTCGAAGACGAAGACTGGAAGGGCGTGAGTCGTCTTGTTTGTTGTAGCTGACATAATTAACCATAAGCAGGATCCCGAGAAGAACAGACCAGGACAGAAAGGTATCAACAAGCGAACACCAAAGAAGAAGGCATCTGACGAGGACACTGGCGATAGTGCCGCCGAAGCAACTCCCGTCAAGCCCAAGAAAGGGCGAAAGAAGGCTGCTGCTGTTGCTGATGACGACGATGAGGAGCCGGCTCCAAAGAAGAAGCCCTCAAGGAAGCGAAAAGCAGTAGTCGATGACGAAGATGATGAGGTTGAAGCTCCTACGTCACCAAAGAAGAAGGCCAAGAGTAAAAAGGTTGCTATCAAAGACGAAGACATTGACGCTGATGAACCAGCTCCACCTAAGAAGTCTCGTGGTAGGAAAGCTAAGCAGGAACCGGTCGAGGACGATGAAGCCCTGCCACAAGTTGATGGAGCTTCAGAGGCTCCAAAGAAGCGAGGTCGAAAGTCTGCCGCTGTGAAGCAGGAAGACGACGAAGATGACCAGCCAGCTCCAAAACCAGCCAAGTCCAGCCGAAGCAAGAAAGTCAAAGCAGAGCCGGAACCAGAGGACGATGAGGTGCTCGATGACGTCGACAAGAAGAAACAGGCCAAGAAAGGTCGTGGTAAGAAGAAGGCTGCAGCAGTGCCGGAAGACGACATGGCCGATGCATCAGAACCCAAAGAGCCAACCCCTGCCGTTGCTGATGAGGACGAGATCGATGATGCTCCTACTGAACCAGCCAAGAAGGGCGAAAAGAGCAGTCGAGCAGATCGAGCTACTCGCCGAAGCAGCAGTAAAGCATGATTTCTAAGCGGCGGACAGGAATTCGACGATATCACGTAACTATTTGCACATATTAATTTCACAGCGGAGATACCACGTCAGAAAAATGACATGTACGAGTAATGGTTGAGATATTTGCTAGCAAGCTCGCGAATATGAAGCAGAGGGAATGTAGCAAGAGGTAGTGTAAAGGTACAGATTCTTATTTAGTCTTTTCATTGCGCATGATATCATATCTGCATCTCTTCTTCGTGCAAGTGCTCGCTTCTCAAACTCGCTTCCGACCGCACTGGGTGAAGCGCTTCACGTCTTATGCAGATCAGCATCCTGTTCAACCGGCCGTCGGTCGTCACGAAACTTTACGACTGAGGTCTAAAGGGCTATGCCTCTTGCTCTGAGAATTGCCATCACAATGTGGCAGCGCCAGGACAGTGTCTGCTGAGCCGAGCAGCGTCTCTTCATCGTCTCGTGGTTTCGTGCTCAATCATCGCTAGGACCTGATAGTCCACTTCCACCCGCCTGCTTCGCACTTTTGGCACCACAGATATCGTCAACTCTCAATAGCAAACAAGCGCTTTCTATGGCAGTCTTGATGCTCTGCATCTTGACTTGCTGCGGTTCCCATACTCCCAACTCCCTCATATCTATCACAGCACCACTATCTCCATCGATGCCAAAACTGCTCTTGCCTTCCGCCTGTTTGGCTCTAAGCTGTGTTAGTATTCTGATCGGCGAAGCACCGGCGTTCTGTATCAAAGTTCGTGGAATAACCTCCATAGCCTCCGCTACTGCTCTGTATGGCCACTGCATCACGCCTTCGATACTCTTGCTTCGTTGTGCTAGTCTGACAGATACAGCCATTTCAGTTGCACCTCCTCCAGGACTCAGGCGAGGGTGGAACATGACATTTCGCGCTACGAACATGGCGTCGTGTAGATTTCGCTCGACTTCGTTGAGAATGTCTTTTGATGGTCCGCGTAGCAAGATCGTGCATGCCTTTGGATTCTTGCACTTAGTGATGAATGTGAAGTACTCGTCTCCGATCTTTTCGATCTCAAAGAGACCTGCTCCTGTGCCGATGTCTGATTCGTTGATGTCTTCCACTCTGTTAACGATCGTGGCGCCAACAGCTCGTCCTATTCTGTTGTTATCTGTCTTTCGTACTCGTCTTATCGCTGTGACATTCGCTTTGACGAAGTAGTGCTGTGCTAGGTCACTGACACCCTTCTCTGTGATGACTAGATCTGGCTTGAAGGCTAATATTGCTTCGCACATCTTCTTGATTTGTTCTTCTTCGATTTGCAGGATTTTGTTCCAGGATGATTCGTCTGTGATCTCGATATTTGTTTGTGATTCGCCTTTCTTGTATTCTAATGGGCAATCGAGGAGCATGATGCGCGGATTTTCTATCCTTCTTCTCATGCCGGCGTGTGTTATGTCCTTGTTAAGCATAACGCCGTCCAGCACTCTTGAAGCTTCTATGCCGTCACCTGGAATCTTTTCTATACGAGCGTATCGCTTGATGTCTATCTCGTGAGGTCGTGGAGCTGCTGTGCCATTCTGTTGTGGTGCACCTTTCGCTGGCTGTGCTTGCGGGTTCGAAACTGCCGACATTTCTTGCGACACTATCCGTACTGCTTGAAGCGCGAGTTTGCAATATAGGTCCGAGTATCTTGATATCGTCTTCGTGCCAATAGCTGCTTCGAGCAAGCTGATCATGGCTTTGTCGTTTGATGTGTCGACAGGCACTGAGACCTCTTCAATTATTTCTAGAGCATCGTGTAGTGCTTTTTTGAATGCCTGTATTATCACGACTGGATGTATATTTCGTTCTAGTTGTGGAAGTGCCTGCGCCAGCATTTCGCCAGCTAATATGATGACTGTCGTTGTGCCATCTCCTACTTCTTCGTCCTGCGTTCTGCTCAATTCGATCATGCTCTTCGCTGCTGGATGTGCAACCTCGATTTCTCTCAAGATCGCGTGACCATCATTGGTGAGTACTATGCCTCCCATAGGATCTAGCAACATCTTGAGCATAGCCTTTGGTCCTAAGCAACTTTGTATGATTTGTGCCACTGTTTTTGCTGCTGTAATGTTCGATATTTGTGCTTTTCGACCCGTCTGTCTCTCACCGGCACCGGTGTTCACCATGATTACTGGAGCCTGCATCTTTGCCGAGTTCGGTGGAATATAGTCTCAAAATGGCGACGAAGATTTTTGAGAGCGTCTAGGCAGTACACAACAAGTAAATGCAGATGCTCTGTTCGTCGTTCCTACATCCTGCTTGTGCACCTGCCGAAAACACGCAGCCTCGTTCTTTCCAAAATTATTGCGGGGCTTCTTTAAGCATAAACCAATCGGAGAAGTGCAGCCTAATGCCTGAGGATGCACCTATATGTCCATAAGTCAACCGAGACAGCGGGATTCGTTCTCGTTCAAGCATATTCCATGTTGCGAAATCATCTCAATAGCACTCAAGCAAATGTGATGGTGATGCGGGACATACGCCATGATCATCGGCTCGACTTGCAAGCCAGTCAATCTGCAATGAATTCACTTTTGCTGGATGTCGTTGATCACGAGCACACCGTCTTCGGTACAGCTATACGCAGCATGCTCCGATCAGGGTAGTCAAGAACTGGGCTTGAGGACCTGACCTCGGTGTGAAGAGCCAATTGGTCGCACCAGTACAGGTGAGATAGTATCAGACATGCTCACTCGCCACTGTAGCAGGTCTTCGCGAACCAAATCCCTATCATAATACGATCCACTATACACGGTAGGTCCTCGTAAATACTCAATATATGAACTCGTTGCCACGCCCATCATGCCCCTGCACTTCACACCTCCTTATACATCATCAACATGGCGTATACCACACCTAAGACCTATACTCCAGTCGAAACTACAAGCTTTCCTGGCTTCTGTGAGCTACCTCATGAGCTTCAGGCCAAGGTCCTCTATGAATACCTCGACGAACCGTGGACAGCAGAATATGTGGAGGGCCGTGGACACCAGGTCTCCCTTTCGAGAAGCCCATTTCTTGTTAGCAAGCCTTTTCGTGTATGGGCTGTAATGGGGCTTCTGGCAGCAAACAGGGGCACCCTGCTCTGCAAACAATCTGCCATTGGAACCCGTGAGCAGCAGTGGTTCGACGAAGGCATCTCAGCTGTGAAGTTTCCTAAATTAGATATTCGTCCTACCTGGGACGATGAAATAACCGCGTTGAAGCACCAGTTCGTCAACCTTAGAGAAGTCGACGGAGGTGGCGACCTTGGCTTCTACTTACGGCTCCATTATATTCCATGGAACCGAAAAGATATCGCCGTGTGGCATCAGCTCACGACACCTGCCGCTGGCAGCTCAATACTGGATGTCTTGGAAGGTCGAAAGAATCAGGAATTAATGCAATGGGCAAAGCAAGCCTGGCAAAAGCACATACAGGATTTTCCATTCTTGCAACAGCATGACAAGTTGAAGTTTAGGTTCATTAGCAGTTGCCCAATTCAGTGCTGGGACTATAAACGATCAGTAATGGCCGAAACATTTGTAAGGGCAGTCATTTTATGTATGGAATTCGAGGTCAACCAGTATGAGGCTTCGCTAGGAAGTATGTGGCTTGAGGGGTATGTTGAGTCGAAAAGGACTAAGATCGAGCGAACACCCGAGGACTTTGCTGTACGGTTGCGGTGCCTTGAACTTGGTCCTGAGAGTTTGGCACTAGATATAGCCGTTCGTGAGGAACGAACCGACCTTGGTGAGCAATTGTGACAAACACTCCCCTAAGTTACTGGGACGTGATACTACGGCTATGAATGACTCCTGCAGCCATTGTCACTAGATCCCCTCAATTTTCAGGTTGAGCTGAAAGTGAAGGTGCAAGGCCAGCAGGCAGCAATATTCGCAAACCTGACTATCTTACACACCTTCGCGTTTCAAGACTTCACACTTGATAACTTATGTCAAATTCGAGTATTGCCAATTACAAAACAGCATGGCAGAATCGATCGGATTGCCAGACGAGATGGCGGACATGACAATAAGCGACCAGCCTTTCCGATTCCTCGATTTACCACTCGAACTTCAGCGAAAAGTTCTCGAGCAGTATTTCGGCACACCATGGACGGTCGTAAGTATCAAGCGGTGCAAATATCGACAGGAAGACAAGTACCGATTCAGCTTGAACTTGAACGTTATGCTTGTGAGCAGGCACTTCCACCAAGAGGCTATCAGCGCGATGATCAGGGCTCAAGCAGGGATTTACGACTGCCCGATGCCTCACAGTCTGGTTCAATTCACGACAGCCGGACCTGCATACTTCGATGCTGCTATACATACGTTTCGCGCTGGAGATTCTGTCAACTTCACTTCTGATAAAGTGTTGGATTGTGTGCACGAAAAATTCCCGAATCTCAAGATCATTTGTTGGTCAGAATGGGAGTATGACATCTACTTGCTTGATACACTATATGCGAGCGGGGAAAGGAGTTTCATCAATATGCTGAAACGACAACATGATCAGGATATCTGTGATTACGCGGTTTCGAAGGCAAAGTCTTCCAGCTGGTATCGTGCACTTGAGCATTTAACTGTGCGATGGACACTACGTGATCTTGTGCCTCACTCTCTTTTCGATAGGATCTGCTACACGTTTGAGCTCAGTCGGGCGAGCTGCGTGCTGACACATATCACATGTTGGAAAGTCGAAGACAATGACCGTGGGCTTGTGGAGAAGTCGTTGGAATTGCTGGACGTGATAGCTGAGCTTCAGGGCAACGAGTCGGCCGCAAACACTTGAAAGGCTGTGTCGAATAGTGCTATTACGGCGACTGTAGTAACATACTCAAGATTCGAAAATTACAGGGAATTGGGACAAGAGCTGGATATCCACCTGGCAAAGACAGTGAGACAACAATACCACAACAGCCAGACGGAGGGTGACAGAGCAAGTCAGACGTCCTGTGATCCTTCAAAGTTCGATAGTAGCGAAGATCCAAAATGCATACTGCCTTGACGCCGTGCAGAGGCTTTCAGGTATCAGCATGGGAAAGATGTCACACGATACCTAGGTACAAAGTGAAGGTCGCATACTGAATTATTTCTCCTCTGTCGCTCAGCTTCTCGTCACTTAGCTCTTACGCGTCTCATCTAACTAACCATGATTTATTCCGCTTGTCTTTTCTTTTACTTTTTTTTTCACCGGCCGCAAATGACCTCAATCATCTAAGCAAGCCATAATTGATTATACCACAGCGACTTGACAACTAGAGCTCGCAGACGGGTATACAAGCGCGATTGCACAAGTGTGGCGTCCCTCACAAAACATGGCTATGGTATCGCACAGTTCAGACACAGCCTCGACTACGACGAGCGAACAACCTTTCCGCCTGCTCGATCTACCGCTCGAGCTTCAGAGAAAAATTCTTGAGCATTACTTCAGCACCCCGTGGACTGTTAGGAGCCCTTGTCTATCTCCAATATCAAGACGAACCGGTCAAGAGAAACACCGATTTGATGTGAACTTGAACGTTATGCTTGTCAGCAGACGTCTTCGTTCGGAGGCTATAGACGCAATCTTGAGAACTCGAGCTGGGACATACCAGAACACCAATCAGACCTGGTCAAGAAGCTCTAGAGCAGTCGAATTCACCGTCTTTGACAATGCCGTCACGACCGTCGAAATTAGATGCCGGCCTAGCGCAGATTTGTTTGGATACATCGAATGCCGCTTTCGAAATGTCAGGAATATCTGCTTGACCATGCGTCGGTGTTTTATGTATGATCATGGCGGCGCCCTCAATTACATACATGCTGTCAGACAGAAGACTTTACTTGACGTCCTCGAGAGGAAGCACGACAAATGGATATGCGACCACGCGAGTGCGACGGTCAGGTTTCGCTTTCCATCAGGAATTCCTGCTCATTGGACAATTCGATGGACGGTAGACGATTACCCTAGATGGTATGACGAATCACACTATGTAGCACGTGTCGACGATAGACTCGTCTACAGAGTCCGATTAACCCAGGCAGAATGTATCGTTGAGCAGATGACATACAAGAGAATCGAGTACGAGGACAAGGAATCAAAATGCATGGAGCAAGCGCTGGAAGATATTCGAGGTGCATTACGAAACGGGTAAAGGATAAACGCAGGATACAAGATGTAGCGTCATGATTCATGCTGCTAATGCTAAACGGGTCAAATCAATGCAGCTATTCGAAAAATCGTAAGCTTCGATGTGGTGCGAGGCGAATAGAGAAGGAATCTTGTGGGAGAGTGTCATGTAACAAACAGTGTTTTTGTCACTTCAGTGTTTGTAGGTTAGATCTGTACCCTTGCGAGACAAATACCTACCTTACATAAACTCAGATCTTGAGTATCGCTGTCTCGATACCGCTATACTATACAGCTCCAGCGGCCTGATTTCGATCTAAACAGGAACAGCTTATCGATAAGAGCTGGTGATATGTAGAGATTAGCCCTCCATGGCTTAGATAGTCATAGACTACCTAATCCAATTCCGTACCGATCAGATAAAGATAACTGTATCACTCACGGTGTCGAGATACGGGAATACATCAGACCTACCGTGGCTTGAGTTAGGTGTGAAACTACAATTATACCTTTACGCATTGATTCGTGGCACAAGATCCGCACAGGATGGTCGAAGCAGCCACGATTCTTGCTAACGAGCAAACAGAAAGGATCAGTGAGGACGATTTCGAAGTGCAACCGTTTCGCCTGCTGGATTTACCACTCGAACTACAGCGCAGAGTCTTTCGAAAGTGCTTCGAGGAGCCATGGTCGATAGAGGCGGTCCAAACGTACTACCCCAAGAGTCTGAGACCATACGGATACTACGAGACTGACCTGCCCCTTGCAATTTTCCTCGTCAACAGACACTGCTACAACGAAGCCAGAGAAACATTGTACCACAACAAAGGAGGTCGCTATATTGCAAGAACAGCTGGCCAGGTTTATCATCGACCACATGCTTGGTTCGATGGAGCGATTGAACTATTGGACATTCACGGCGAAGACAATCAAGAGGAGATCCTAAGGCTAATCAATACTCTTAAACTACGATTCACCAACTTGGCTAGAATAGATATCATATGCGGATTGCACGATTACTTCCCCAGGGTGTATGAAAGAAGGCACCCAGAGGCCGGAAAGGTCAAGCTGAGCGATGTCCTCCGTGAGAAGTTCAACCAGGCTGTGATGCGATCGGTTGATGCTTACTTTGGCAACGATTTTGCAGACCTCAGAGAGTTGGCCAGTGACACGAGATTATTCTTCCGTTTCTGGTTGGACTTCAACCAGTGGGAAGGCCCTTCACCCTTCGTTAAAGCATATCTCCGAACTTATGTCTTGTGGAACGAATGGGAGATTCGCAAACACCTGGTTTTGCTAAAGAGGCTGTATCTTGCCCACCGTGATGGCACGGGTGTCCTTGAGAATGACGTGGCGATCAAGATGGTTGAGAAAGCAGAAGCGTGGTAGCACTTGTGTTGTAGAATGAGCCAATATCAACACATATACATCACTGTCACTTTGAGAGGATAGCAGAATAGCCGTGCAGCTCAAGCAGCTCTAAGCTAGGCTTTCACACGGATGTGCCTAACGGTCGAGGAAGGTTGGAAGTGAAGTGATTTTCAATATGGTGTTACTCGATGCCAGGACAATCAGGCAAAAACAGTAGAATAAGTGTTGTATTCTCTCAAGTCACTGTACTTCCTCGTATCTTCCTTCATTTTGCCTATTGCGGGATATCCTGTCAGCAATCATAAAATCCTGTCACAACCTACTAAGCAAGTCAAAGCAATTCTCGATCAAGATACAGCGATGTCTAGCAAACAGCTTGTAGGAAATGGTGAAGTCCAGACCGAAGCGCAACCCTTCCGACTGCTCGACCTACCGCTCGAACTGCAGCGCCATGTTTTGAAGAAGTACTTCGAAGAACCGTGGACAGTCAAACCGTTTCAAACCAACCACACCAAGATTGGCCTCCTTATGCGTACTTCTGGTTACTACAAATTCGACCTTCGCCAGGACATCTTTCTCGTAAATTAGCACATACGCAAAGAAGCCAGGGAAGCCATAAAGACGTGTCGAAATGGCAGACATATTCTTACCCAGTCTACCAAAAGCTTTGTCATAAGCTCACCAGCTTGGTTCGATTCTGCGATCTCGATAGTGGACCTTCCCAATATTGCAGCCGTGTACTTTAAGCCGGCATACTTGGTGAGTTGGGCTCGAGGGCGTTTCAAGGCCATCAAGTCTGTCAATGTGGGCTTGCTGCTTGATCTGATCTTCGAAGCCGGCGAACCCTACGGTCTTGATGAAGATGCGCAGCCAAGTTTGATGGACGTGCTTCGAGGGAAGACTGATGACAGACTATGCGAGTGGGCTCAGGATGCATGGCACACCCACGAAGAAGACCCTGGCGACGATATTACTCCGTACTTGGCTGATATAGACTTCTTCTTCGATGTTCGAATGTACTGCTCCGATAGTTGGCAACCAAGCCCACCATGGGACGATCGTACAGTGATTCTTGTTATTCAGTTCAGGGTTAGAAATCATAGCTTTATGGTCAACTCAATACGATTCTATGTTGAGAGTGTTGGTATCATGGCAGCAGATGAAGGCGTTGCGATGCTTGATAGGAAAGAAGCTCAGGCCAGATCTGCTTCTCTACTCGAGACCAATGGATCAGACACAGATGATCGTAATGAGAGTTGAGCTAACTTTTTCAAAATTCGGGAAGCGATATCGACGCAGGCCTTTACGGGCTGATCGTTCGACTATGGTACAATTTTTCGAGACCCGTTATCGATACGGCACGGTATGATGGCAGGGTCGTCTTCCAGCCAGAACCGTATAGGATGCAGAATTTCGAGATAGTGAACAAGAGGGATATGGTCTAGAAGCATTGATCTGTCCAATTACAACATCAATGCAGGAACCTCTTTAATGTATCTTAACTTGCCTAATTCATTGATGATGTGTTATCCTTTCTCGTTCAATGTTCTCTTACGATCCCCTAAGCATGGAACTCATAATCTATGTCCGTTGTAGTGCCTACTACTTTCTTTATAGGTGGACTTTCTAGGCACTAAAGACCTCTGCTCCGGCAGTCTCAGCGTCCAATCTTGTGAGGGAATAGAGCAACAGCACGAGCGTGAAAATCGATGACATTACTTCGACGAGAGACAATCCCTTCGCCCGCACTCGGAACGTATTCATTATAGAATGTCAAAAATGAGAGGCCGGCTACCATGCTGGGGCCATGCGCCACGAGTGCGGTCTCCAATACCTCAACGACGTTCATTCGCCGCAGTCGCAAATTCGCCATCACATGATAGACCATACGATGTAATAGTGATAGGAGGAGGTCATGCAGGAACAGAAGCCAGTGCTGCAGCAGCACGATCAGGCGCAAGGACAGCACTCGTCACACCATCATTTAGTAACCTGGGAGTATGTTCGTGCAACCCATCATTTGGTGGGATAGGCAAGGGTACTATGCTGCGTGAGATTGATGCGCTTGATGGAGTAGCTGGACGGATCATCGACAAAGCTGGTATACAATTTCGCATTCTCAATCGCAAGAAGGGACCCGCAGTATGGGGACCGAGGGCACAGATTGACCGAGACCTTTATAAGAGACACATGAAAGAAGAGATATTATCCACACCAGGATTACAGGTCGTAGAAGGCAAGGTTGCGGATATCATTGTGTCAAAAGACGAGACTGATACCGTTGCCGCTGGCAAAATTACTGGCATTCGCCTTGAAGACGGTCAAGTACTGCCAGCGTCGCAAGTGGTCATTACGACAGGCACTTTTCTAGGTGGGGAAATACATATCGGCTTGGAAGCCTATCCTTCTGGAAGAATGGGTGAAGCTGCGACGTTTGGACTAAGCAAGTCGTTACGAGAAGCAGGCTTCCAGCTTGGTCGATTGAAAACAGGCACGCCGCCACGACTCGATGCAGACACAATTAACTTCGCTGAGCTAGAACGACAACCTGGCGACTCTCCTCCTCATCCATTCTCGTACCTCAACGACGCTGTAGACATCGGAGATGAAGGACAGCTATCGTGCTGGGCTACTTATACGAATGAGGCATCGCATGCGATAGTAAGAGAGAATCTTGATAAATCCATACACATAAGAGAAACAGTCAGAGGACCACGGTACTGTCCTTCGCTCGAGTCAAAGATCATAAGATTTGGGCACAAGTCAGAACACATGATTTGGCTAGAGCCAGAAGGACTTGAGCCGAACAAGGTCATCTATCCAAACGGAGTGAGCATGACGATTCCAGCTGATGCGCAGTATGCTTTGATGAAGACTGTCAAAGGACTGGAGAATGTGAAGATGCTGCAACCAGGATACGGTGTTGAGTACGATTACATTGATCCTCGTAATCTGTTTCCGACACTTGAGACAAAGCTGATCAAAGGTCTATTTTTGGCTGGACAGATCAACGGTACAACAGGCTACGAGGAAGCCGCTGCACAAGGCATCGTGGCTGGCATTAACGCTGGTCTTGCAGCTCAATGTAAAGAACCATTCACCCTGTCTCGTTCAGAAGCCTTCATTGGCATATTGATTGACGATCTGATCACAAAAGGTGTCAGTGAGCCATATCGAATGTTCACTACCAGAAGTGAATATCGTATGAGCTGTAGATCTGATAATGCAGATCTGCGGTTAACCGAGAAAGGCAGACAGGCGGGCGTTATCGGCAACAAGAGGTGGTCTGCTTTCAACGACAACAAGAATACGATGCAAGAGTTGTCCGATTTGCTTGACGAGCACAAATTACCGACACAGAAGTGGCTGGCAATGGGTTTCAATGTCAGAATTGACTCGACGCAACGGACAGGCAATGATATGCTACGGCTGGTAGGGGTTGATATTGACACTGTCCTAAATCGTCTTGGCAAGTCAGCACAAGCTGCAAACTATGATGCGAAGACAAAGATGCGCGTGCAAATTGAATCAACGTATGCACCGTACGTTGCGCAACAAGAAAAGCACGCGAGGGCTTTTGAGAAAGATGAGGCTCTGACTTTGCCTAAAGATCTCGACTATGACAATATTTCCGGCTTGAGCATGGGTGAGAAAGAGGTATTAAAGATTGTGCGACCAGCAAGTGTTGGCATGGCTCGCCGGATCGAGGGTGTAACGCCGGCAGGTGCATTACGACTTTTGAAGCACGTGAGAAAGCCACAGTCAAGCGAGATGGACGCACTGTTCGCCTCAACAGATGTGCTGCGTGCTCAACGAGCTGAAGCTGAAGGTGCGATTGCGGCTGCAGGCTGATTCGGACGGTGCAAGGCTGTTTTTCTGTCTGTTCTTAGCATGGTGTTGATGGGCATTTGGGTCATATAAAGATTGTATAGCATTTGTAACAAGGAAAAGGCAAGATATCACGCCTCCTATCTGTGATCGATAATTTACTGTTTTCCTGGTCTTATCTGATATTGGTTCGAGTGAATTGTCTGTGCCTGCCGCGAATCCGATATTTATTATTACCCCGGTCTAAAGATTGCCCGAGCACCGAGCGACTCCTGACCAACAACCTGCTTTCCAAGACAGTTCGACCTACAACATCTGATCTGATCAAGTCTCTACACTATCCTGCAGAAAACAACAAAAGTGGATTTGAGGCGCGTAAAGCGATAGCTAGCTGGTAGATCCTTCCTCGTTGCTGACCAGTCTCTTGCTGGACAAGATGTTATGGCAAGGTCACTCGAGCTTATGACGCGAAGCACGCGTCTTTTCCGATATAGCTTGCCTACACCTTCCAAGCAGCACAAGCTCCTCAGCATAGCACCACAGAATGCACGTCATCTTTCAGCGGCTCCAATATCCCTAGCAGGCCAATATGCTTGCAGCTGCCGCTACGATGGCTTTCGTACAGCACGAGGGAAAGTGTCTCGTGCTGACCCTACGGCGACATCGAGCTTGTATGAATGGTCAACACCGGCTGTGAGCAGGTGTCACAAGAAGCTGTTCTCAAGCACTAGTCTGTCCAGGGCTGCTCATCAGCAAGATGAGAAAGACCAAACAACCTCGACGCAGCAAGCTCCGGAGCAAGGCGCCAAGAACGATGCAATAGCACCGAAAGCAATTCCGAATTTGCTGAAAAAGCTCGCTCCAGTCGAGCTGCATGAGAACATCTACACACTGCCAAACATCTTAACAACAACTCGAATCATTACAGCACCGATCATCTCGTACGCACTTCTGCATTCACAGCCGGTGCTTGCATTCACCCTGTTCGCGTACTCGTCAATCACAGATTTGGTTGATGGCTTTCTGGCACGACGCTACAACATGGGCACAGTGCTTGGCTCAATTCTCGACCCATTCGCAGACAAGCTTCTGATGACCTTGACCACGATATCCCTATATGCTATCGGCACATTCCCATGGTGGCTGGCATTGATCATTTTAGGTCGAGATGGGGGACTGCTGTTATCAGCTTTGTACTTCCGGTGGATCAGTCTACCGCATCCAAGGACGATGAAAAGATATTGGGACTTCAGCCTGCCGAGTGCCGAGGTGAGACCAACTGAGATCAGCAAGATCAATACACTATTGCAATTCTTGCTTGTCGCTGATGCTGTATTATTACCTGTTCTACCTGTATCATTAGTCGAAAGCTTGAATCTGTGGGGTATATTTGAAGGATGGATGGGACTGGTTGCAGGGACTACAATCTGGAGTGGGCTGAGCTATTTCTTCGCAAAAGACGCGATCAGGTTCATCGGTCAGGACCAGAAGAAGAAGTGAAGACTATGGTGGAGACTGCAAAGTGATCATTTTACACGACTTTCACTTCAGGTAGATGTTTACCGTGGTCATTTCACTTGCATGCCCAAAATGAGATCCACTTCGTCTGAAATGTCAATATTCCAGCAACCACGTCTTCATACGCAAATACGGTCGTCTTAGCAGCCTTTTACTCATTGAATACTTCACATTAGCTCTTCAGATCTTAGATTGTCCGATACACGATCAAAGCACGGACGAAATCCATTCTGCTGTCCTTGTAAATGGCGTCAACAGCAGAACAAGAGCGGCCTTTGTCGACGACGAGCATGTCCTTAGACGTCGTAGTCGTCCTTCTTCAACACCTATTCAATACGGACAAACCCACGTTCTTGACCTGCCTACGAACTTGCTCATCATGGTACGATATAGGTATACAACAGCTGTGGCGCGATATTGTGGTGGATATGTATAACGAAGATAGTCTAAGAACTCAAGGATTGAGCAAGCTATTCAGAAGAGGATGCGACAAGCTGGTCCGCACTCAGTCTCTACGGATCAACTACTCGACAGGCTACTGGGAAGCAGTGCTGCTAAATCGCATCTTCGCGAAGCTTCCAACCCTCTCAGCCTTAACCGTGGTTTCCCTCGAGTCATGCATTGACATCTTTGGAAGAGGTAGGAACTACGATGCCACCTTCATGTGGACCGACTTTCTAACCGCTCTGCCGAAAACTGTGAAGCACCTCGAGCTAAACGAGTTTTGTCTGCATACGGACGACGTCGAGGGCGAGGTCCATATCTGTGACATCCTTGCATCTCTTCTCCCACAGCTCCAAAGCCTACGGATCGGCAAAACCTCAGTATGCCCAAGATTGTTCGAGAAAATTTCTGGTATCTGTCCACTGCTGGAAGAAGTCATCTTCAACAACGCCGATTACTACGTCCATGCTTTCAACGACTACAATATCGCGCAGCTTCCGAGCATGCAACACCTTGTCGACAGAGCCCATGAAGCTGCCAAAATCTACATGCCAGCTCTGAAAAAAATGTTGTTCTACGGAAAATACCCGTTGTACCCATACTCTCATGACAAGAACTCCTACCGATATGCATTCAGAATAGATGTGGTTAACGAGGAGACTCAGCTATTTCCTATCCTTGTCGAGACAAAATATGACTATAATTCCTGGATTCGGTGTCCACAAAATCCAGGAAAAGGAGGTCCCTTCGATTCATCAGAAGATGTGACAGGGAAGGATATCTGCAACTTCATAGAACAGCCTTCGACCTGGATCACAAGCATCCATGGCGTACGTCTACCACATAGTTTTCATGCTAAGCGCGACTACATTTGGGAAGAGAGCGAGATCTTCAAACCGAATGACGAAGTGGACTTGACTGATGTGTGGAGTGCGAGTGGTTATGTCAAATTGCTGTACTGGGAGCGAAAGCTTGGACGTCCTCTACTTTCCTGCCAAGTACACAATCAGATCGTCGTTGATCCACCACTGCTTGTGCGCGAGGTTCCAGATGAGGAGGTAAAGGAGGAAGCTGAGAGAGCAGCACGTGGGCGTGATGCACGGGCGGAACTGCCAGACGATGTAGATGACGATGAAGAATATTGATCAATGAAGCAGCTCGTGTTGCCGTGTTCCAGAGAGAGTCGAGAGTGTCACTAAAGGATGGGGATGAAAACGGATTGGTTCTCAAAATACGAAATCGTGATTGTCCGTTTTCATGTACGGTCACTCCAGCATCGACATTCCAGATTAATCAGCAAATTGCAGCTTAGCAAGCGATGATAACAGCTTTCTATCCTGACCAGTCAGATCATGAGGAAGTTGGTAAAGCTTGGGAAGTGTTGACCTTGTGAAAAGTAATGCGAAGCAAATTTTACGGGCGTTGACCTTGCTGTCTTGGAGCTGGTGCACCTAAAACCCAGCTCATACCTGACACCAACCCACCAGTAACAGCATTACTTATCATATCTCGTTTTCTTTGCCTTTGCTGTCCGTCTGCGCTTCCAGGTCGTGATATCTCCTGACTAGTCCTTAGCTCGTCCGTACTGCTTCTCCCCTGCACGTCTCGAACCTTCATACCTTGACCCTGCATACCTCGAAGTGGGAATGCATGTCGACCTAGAGCACTTCCAACACCCTTCGCAACATCGAACAGACCCATTGGCGCTTCTTCTTCGTAGCTCGGACCCGTGGCATTATACGACTTTCGACTATCTAGCATTCTTCTTGTCTCATTAGCATCTAGATCACGATCACTTGGTCCAAAACCGCCTGGTAGCATCTGATCGCTTTGTGCTTCTACAGCTCGTTCTTCTTGAAGTGCTTGTGATTTGAGGCTGTCGAGTTCTGCCTCCAGTTCTTGCCATGTTGTGAGAATTTCGTACAGTTCTGCTGATGGTGCTAGCATCAAAGCTGTCGAAAGCAGTTCCATACGCTTTTGCAGCGACGAGATCTGGCTGTGGATATTCGGTGATGTTGAGGCACGGGGTCGATGTTTACCGGCTGCATAAGCTGCGCGCCAAGACGTGTCGTCTGTATATGCTGAATCTTGTGCCTTGTGTGCTGAGGTGTTGAGCCGTGTCGTGATCAGCGAATAAGCTGTGTCAAAGTCGTTGACGGCCAGTGCTGCCTCAATGGCCGCAAACGTGATTCGATGCTCGACGTCGAACAAGCGACGATCAATTGGTACTGGCTCGCCTGGTGCTAGATCTGGAGGTTCAAGTATGGGTAGACCTGCGAGTACGAAGTTGCGACCTATCGAGAGCAGATCGTCTAATTTAGTGTAGGCATTCTCGTTCCGTTCAAGAACCTTTTCGATCATTGAGACTGGATCGCTGCTGACCCGGATGCTCACTGGTTGGAATGGCACACCATGTTGCAAGGTCAGGTGGTAGAAGGACAAGCTATGTGTGGCTTTTATGAGATGTTCAAGTTGCTCAAACTCTGTGTTGTCTGTGAAGCTCGAGCGAAATGCGACGATACAGTTGGCTGCCTTCTTGACGCCCCCTCGAGTACGATTGCCGTTGCTTGCATTGTCGTAAGAGTCATGGATAGCCCCCACGATGCGCTTCTGAATCTGCTCTTCTGGCAAGATTTGCTCATCAGATTGTACATAGATATCTTTTACTGCTTGGTAGTCGCCCGCAGTCAGTATTGCGTCAAGAAGCTGAAGCTCAAGGTAATCCTTGGTCAATTGGCCCAGGAAAGCGATTCGCTCGTCATTGATAGCGGTCGACCATGATCGAAGCCAGTGGATCTGATTCCTGATTTCAGACCAGGAAACGTTGGAGCGTGTAAGACGTGGGATCTGATTTAATATAGTGCGTAATTCGTCTTTTTGTTTGTCTTCGCCGTCGAATAAGGTGGTAGAAACTACTGCTCTCGTCGTGCGCTCGATCTTGAAAATATTCAATAGTGCTTGTGTGCTCAGTATACCATGTAGGAAATCAACAACATCAGTGGATGGTTTCGTCAAGCCGTTTGTGGATGCTAAAGCCTGGTTATCGAAAAGACCCGACCTGTTAGCACTAGACGAAATGCTGAAACTTGGAATCTCAGGAAGAACAGAATCAAATTCTGGTGGCATAAGTTGTGCGAGTCGTGCAGCGCGTTGAAGCAGACTTTGCTTTCGTTGTATGTTTCCTTGCCTGTCCTCGTCATCCACCACGTATATTATTGCTAGTATCGTTCTGATATATGCGATGCTATCTTCAAAGTCTGAAGTGGCATCAGACTGCTCTGTACTCGCAGCTGGTCCGTCCCAAGATTCGACTGTCTGTGCGACAGCCTCAAAGTTGTTCTTCGCATGCAGAAATAGCCACTGGTTGACATCTGACCATGATGTTGCTGGTCGCAATTCGTTCTGATCTGGTTCTACTGGTGAAAGTCTTCGTCGTTTCGTGGCCTTAGATCCTTTCACCCAAGGTGTAACCACTTGATCCAAGTCTTGCGCGAGGTGACTTTTGTCCTGCGAATGTGCTGCCGAATCGAGCAAGATCGCAACCCCAGGTTCTCCTTCCAGATCCTCAATATCCCGCAAGGACAGAGATTGGGCAGCTCCTGTATTGTATTCCTGCTGAAGCTTGTACAGGGGCTGCAGATATGTCTCTGCCCATTCACGTAGCGCATCATGCTTTGAACTGAGCTGATTTGCAAAATCAATCGCAGTCTCTGAAAGGCCGCCGAACTCCTCAATCTTATGAATCCATGCAATCACGAAATCTGACAATGGGTTCTTACTGTCAGAAGTCTCATATCTGGGCACTTTCTCGAGAGCAAATGAGTGCAGCGCATCTTCGGCTTCTACATCGTTCCAATCAAGGCCTAAATCTTCTTGTGTTTCGGCATCGAGTGTAGATAGGTTGTGCTCATGCAGATCTTGCAGAAATGCTGTTAGCTGTGCTTGTATGTCATGTTCACTCTCGAGTGGTAGATACGTGTACAGTATCCTGTGCACGATAGCAATATCCAGCACATCAGAACGGCTTGCAGCTAGGGCTCGCAATCTTGTAAGGTCAGGAGTGGCCGTATACTGAGCAGCCAAGAGCAGGACCTGTGCATCACTGAGACGGTCCATAGCTCATCATCTGCTCCTCGTTCTCCAGGCATTGCTGATATCAATCACTCGCAAATGCACATGCACCAACTACAGCGTGGCTTCTTTCAGGAATTGTGCCCATAGAGCAAGGATGACATAGCTACGTCAGATGGTTTTGAAATCCGCCGTAACGCTCAGCCGTAGATGCGACGAGGACCGCAGCTTGAAGCTCCACCAGAGTACAACGACTGCAGACGAGTACCTGACGACAGCGGTTCGCTACAAGGTCAAAGTATAGCATTGTGCGCAGAAGTCTGCTGAGAAGACAGGATGGCTTCCGGCTATGGCATGGGAGGAGGTACTTGCGCCTTCCACAGATTCATAGGGTTACGCCTAACATTGAACCAGGAACCTCCAGATGCTATAGCTTTTGGCAAGAGTATATGGCATGCTATGTGATGTCAAGAGACGATGCCGCTTTGAGAGAGAAAGGTCCCTGTCTATCGCGGCTTGAAGACTACTACGAATGTTTACACCACAGGAAAGAGGTACGTTGACCACGAGTAGTATCAGCATATGAAACTGACAGTCTGTACAGTACGCTAGAGCCACAGCTATGCGCAAAGCTCTTCAACGTGCAGAGAGAGGACATCCGAGAGAGAATGCGCCGTCGGCTGGACAAATACGAAGTTTAGGTTTACTTGGGCATGAAGAAGATACAAAAGCTGTTCTGCAGAACACGTCGCAAACATCATAGTCACTTGGCTAAGTCAAGCAGTGCTAGTAGCGTTGTGGGCTTGGAATCGTTGTCAGCAGTACGAGTGTAGAGCCTACATTGTACAGCACGCATTGAACGAGGACGGACGGCCTAACCATGGTTTAGCGGCACCATTCTGCGATGTATGAGACTGCAGGACATGAAATAAAAAACCCTGCAAACGACATAATATGCTGAAGAGCGCAGAACTGGTTTCAAGAACGCGACATCCGTGGTTTCGCATGCAGGACGCGGATGATAACGCGTTGAACATTGGAAATTCCTACCTATAGTCACCGGAACAGTTTGCTTGGAAAACAATAGTTCATCTGAGTGATCTGTCCATGCGTGATTGTGGCGAAATGTCAACGGTGTCTACGCGACTGAGCCGTACGGCTTATGCTTGCAACCGCAATGCTGATATCGAAACGCAGCCGCATAGCCCATCAACCAGCTTGTCTCACCGACTTTCATTGCGTTTTAGATGTAGTGTTCTGTTTCGGTATTCACTGTAACGTGTTGCTGCTAGCATAGCTGATGCTGATATATCCAGTTTGAAGTTATGGTGATGTATTACTCAAGGAATGAAGATGAAGCTGGTTTAGAGGAGTGGAGCCCAAGCATAGTGGCTTGGCATCGCGTGAAGTTTGGACAAGGCAGGGGCGTTCCAGATTCAGGGTATATAGGCAGGAGCAACCAACGTCGTTCCCGCATCTGCACCAAATTTTGGAGTCGCCCGTACTTGCCTATATTTCGTTTCTTACAGCAATTGTTTGACGTCATTACTAATTTCACCACGGCGTAACAATGCTTTCACTGTATCTTACGGTTTGATTTCACTGGCCTTTCACAATCGACTGCATACGCGGTTTTGCCTTATTATTGTCGACGTGCGAATTATGCTTGCTCACGAATCATGAAAGCTCATCATTGAGCAAAGACGTCCTTTCCAGAGGCATTGTAACAACACGATTATTTCATTTTCTAGCGTTCAAGTTGGCACGATATGACTTCTGCTGCTTCGAGGTACGTAAGTTCGGTCGAAAACTCAAACAGTCTCGCTAATGTTTCGGTAGGCTCGACCGCCTGGTCACGTGGGTTACTCTCAATGTTATATACGATCTATCGCTAACATGTTTATAGTTTGTTAGAAAAGGGTAGTACACAACTAATACGCAATACTGCTGCTACACAGTTGGCGGACATACAGAAGCAGAATCCGGACAGCTTATTTTCTTTATTAAGTCGTGTGATTCCCTACTTACAGAGCAAGACATGGGATACACGGACAGCTGCTGCCAAGGCCATTGGTGGCATCGTCGCTAATGTACCAGCCTTTGATCCAAACGCTGAAGACGAGGATGTCAAAGCTGACAGTGATGTCAAACTTCAAGAGGACATCAAGCTCGAAAATGGAGCCAACAATGACGATCACTTGCGTCTTAGCACTCTCGATATTCCTATGGTACTACGCTATGGCCAGGTCCTTAGTGGCAGCGCGGGTAAGGAATATGAGTATAAATTTTCCGGGTTGTCCCCTGCAGAAAGGTTAGCGAAGCAGAAAAAGGATCTCACTGCAAGGCTGGGACTCGCTGGCGAGTACCTTGAGGACGACCTCCTATCGGAAAATGATCTATCAAGCCAGAAAATACCGGCATTGTCGAAAGTTGTCACCAAAGTGGACGTCCAATACGCATCACCACACAAATCGCACATCCCTGAAACGCCTACCCCAACAGAAGCTGAAGCTGGTCTCAGTAAGAGGCAACTGAACCAGCTAAAGCGAAAGAATAAGTTGGCCAAGACTGGATCTAACAAAATGCGCGTCGTTGATCTTGGCGGTCGAAAGCCATCAGAAGCTGAATCTCCCATGGCTGCATCAAGCCCTCATCCTGTCAAACTCAATGGCCATGGTCCAGAAGAGTCTCAAGAGAACATCAAATCTCATCCTGACTATTTTTCAATCAAACGTGAAGATACGGAGGATGACAATACTCAGCTTATCAAAGAATTCAAGGGGGAACCCATCGAAGACAAACCACTGATAGCGCCAGATGGAGCCAGTGAGAATGACTGGCCATTTGAAAACCTGTGTGATCTTCTATCAGTCGATCTCTTCCACCCGACCTGGGAAATCCGACACGGCGCAGCAATGGGCTTGAGAGAAATACTATTTACGCAAGGGAAAGGTGCAGGTCGCAAATTCAGTCGTAGCAGAGCAGAAAACGACAAGACCAACAACGCTTGGCTCGATGACCTGTCGTGCCGCCTACTTTGTGTCCTGATGCTCGACCGGTTCCAAGACTTTAGTTCTGATACTGCAGTGGCTCCCATACGGGAAGCTATCGGCCAGACACTCGGCGCTCTATTAGGTCAAATAAGTGACGATGGCGCTCTCCTTGTTTACGAGAATTTACAGAAAATGGTCAATCACACCAACTATATTTCCAAGGAACATTTCTGGCAGGTTTCCCACGGTGGTATGCTCGGTTTACGATACTTCGTAGCCACGAGAAAAGACTTGCTCCTTCAGCATGAAGCCGTTATGGACGGTGTAATAGCAGCAGTCACGAAAGGTCTTGACCACTATGATGATGATGTGAAATCCGCTAGTGCTAATACCCTAGTGTACATCAGTGAGGAATTGACCAAAATGCGTCCAAATGATTTGGGCGGTCTTATGACTGTCATATGGAATTCGATGCTGGGCATGAGAGACGATCTGAGCGCCAGTACAGGGGCAGTGATGAATTTGTTGTCCAAACTTTGCTCGATACCGGAGGTTATAGGGGCGATGAAAGCGAACGCTGCTATGGATCCTAGCCAGTCGTTCGATGTGCTAGTCCCGAGACTCTATCACTTTCTCCGTCATACGATCACGTCCGTCAGAATGTCTGTACTTAAAGCACTAACACAATTCCTGGACGTTGCAGATCAGGACGCCATGGTATGGATCGATGGCCTCCTCGTCAGACTCCTATTCCAAAATATCCTGGTTGAACGCAACGAAGGAGTCTTGAAACAGTCATTTGCGGCTTTCGAGAAAGTGGTTGCATTTATCAAGAAACGAGGCTTTGCTAATTATGCATCGTCTCTCATACCTCACTTCCAACCCATGATACAGGCGAATTTGCAGCCAATTGGTCAAGCTCGTGCTCCAATACCGCTTGATCCGACGCTGTTTGTTGATGCAGCAGGCAATTCTCTACACGTCAAAAGCCGAGCTAGAAGAGGATCTGATCCTCCTACCAAGAAGAGGAAAAGAGAAGAAGCGGAAGAACAAAACCATACACATAACACAGATGGTCATATCATGTCTGGAGATATTGATATTGTTGGCATCGAAACCATGATTAGAACACGAATTTACTGCTCAAGAGCCCTCGGCATGATTTTGGCATTGCAGGACTCTGCTACCCTTGACGAACAGTTCCGCCAGATGATCACGTTAGCAGCGTCCAAATCGGCCACGACACGACTATTTGCTGCAATGACTCTCGAAGAGACTGCGAAACAATCTTCTACGCCACTCGCATCATGGTCGGACGTGGTCAATCAACTACAGGACATTATAGACACAACAGACTCCTTGTGGTATTCTGATATACTCACCTCTTTACAATCAGCCCGGGGTCAATGTCTGACTTTGCTTGCGACTTTCGTGAACCATGCAAATATGCCTAGAAACAAGCTACCGACCATAGCTGCAGTGTGTCAAGGTGATGATGGCGCCGGACCAAACGCGTTCTCTCTAACGGACGCTCAAAACATCGTGGGCAGCGATTTCGACCGTCTCATGTCACTGTTGACACCTGCTCAACGCGTGACTGGTGCTCAAGTCCTCAATGACGCCAGGAAAACTGCCAGATCCATAGTTGAAGATGCTAGCAAGATCAAAGAAGGGAGAGACCTTTTCGTTAAAGCTGCTATAGCCGCTGTGATGGTTGCCATGCGTCAAATACCAAAGAAGCCAGGTGTGCTGATCAAATGTATTACCGATAGCATTAGGCAGGAACAGAACGCCGAGCTTCAAGCTCGATCTGGCGAGACTATCGCATCACTGATCGATTACTACATCAACAGCCCCAAGAGAGGTCCGACTGACAAACTTGTATCGAATCTTTGCAAGTTCACGTGCGTTGATACATCAGAAACGCCAGAGTTCGCTCCGAATGCAGACCTAAAAGATGTCGTGCTCTCACTACGAAAAGAGGAAGACCGGAGAGATCATCCTGACGCAGCGAAATTCGAGGAGGAAGCAAGACAGGCACGAATAGTAAGACGTGGAGCTCGAAAAGTTCTGAGTGTCCTTGCAGATCGGTATGGTAGCGATCTCTTGACCAAGCTACCAATACTGCTTTCAATCATTGAAGAGCCCTTAAGCCTGCTCGAAAACGACAACAACATTCAACCTCTATCGCAGGATGAGAACGGTCAAGATGTCGTCGATGCATTTTCGATCCTACGCACGATAGCTCCATATGTCGATGCGAGCCTGCACTCCTGGTTGCAATCGCTCATGCCTTTAATGGAGAAAGGCATTAGACACGAACTTTCGGTCATCAGATATTCTGCGGCAAAATGCTTTGCGACGGTCTGCTCAATTGTACCAGGAAAAGGTATGACTATGCTAGTCGAAAGCATCATACCCAATATGGGCAACGCGCTGGATCTGCGCGATCGACAAGGTATCACAGAAACTGTCTATCATTTGATACATGCGATGGGCGACAACGTCTTACCTTATGTGATCTTCCTCATTGTGCCTGTTCTTGGCAGGATGAGTGATTCGAACGATGAGGTCAGACTGCTCGCAACCACATCTTTCGCAACACTAGTCAAGCTTGTGCCGCTGGAGGCAGGAATACCAGATCCACTCGACATGTCAGAGAACTTACTTCAAGGCAGAGAAAGAGAGCGCAAATTTATGTCTCAAATGCTGGATCCCAAGAAGGCAGAGTCTTTCCAGATCCCAGTTGCCATCAAAGCTGAACTCCGAGCCTACCAGCAAGATGGTGTTAACTGGCTTGCTTTCCTAAATCGTTACAACCTACATGGTGTGCTTTGCGATGATATGGGTCTAGGCAAAACTTTGCAAACTCTGTGCATTGTGGCAAGCGATCATCATTTAAGAGCTGAGGAGTACGAAAAGACAGGTGCGCCAGACAAAAGACGACTTCCATCGCTTATCGTTTGCCCACCTTCGTTATCAGGACATTGGCAGCAAGAAATCAAACAGTATGCGCCTTTCCTGACTTGCGTTGCTTACGTTGGGCCACCCTCGCAGAGAAGCGCAGCAAAATCTCAACTTGCAAGCGCAGATATCGTTATTACTTCTTACGATGTGTGTCGTAACGACAATGATGTCTTGGGACCGATGACATGGAATTACTGTGTGCTTGATGAGGGACATTTGATCAAAAATCCCAAGGCCAAGATCACGCAATCTGTCAAGAAATTGATGAGCAACCACCGATTAATCCTTTCAGGCACTCCAATACAAAACAACGTGCTCGAACTCTGGTCCTTGTTTGACTTCCTCATGCCGGGCTTCCTGGGTACTGAGAAAGTCTTCCAAGACCGATTCGCAAAGCCAATCGCACAAAGCCGAAACGCGAAGTCGTCGTCGAAAGAGCAAGAAGCAGGCGCATTAGCTGTGGAAGCCTTACACAAGCAAGTGCTACCATTCCTGCTGCGTCGTTTGAAGGAAGAAGTGCTCAACGATCTTCCTCCCAAAATTCTCCAGAATTACTATTGCGATCTCAGCGATTTGCAAAAGAAGCTTTTCGATGAATTCTTCAAGAAGGAAAAGAAATCGGTGGAAACTGGCTTGAACTCTGGCGACAAGGACTCGAAGCAGCACATCTTTCAGGCGTTGCAGTACATGCGCAAATTATGTAATGCTCCAGCAATGGTACTGAAAGAAGGAACGCCACAGTATGATACATACAAGAAACAGCTTGCCGCCTCGAATTCGAATATACGCGATGTGACCCACGCACCAAAGCTTAGTGCTCTGCGCGACCTCCTTGTCGACTGCGGTATAGGCGTTGCACCTGACTCGAACGACATCTCAAACTCATCCAGCTATGTTTCGCAGCATCGGGCACTGATCTTCTGTCAAATGAAGGAAATGCTTGATATGGTTCAGAACGAAGTCCTTGGCAAGCTCCTGCCTACTGTACAATTTCTCCGGCTCGATGGTAGCGTTGAGGCAACAAAACGACAAGACATTGTCAACAAATTCAACGGCGATCCTTCGTATGACTGTCTGCTCCTGACAACATCCGTCGGTGGTCTTGGCCTCAATCTTACAGGTGCTGATACCGTCATCTTCGTTGAGCACGATTGGAATCCTCAGAAGGATATACAAGCTATGGATCGAGCACATAGACTAGGTCAGAAGAAAACGGTGAACGTCTACCGCTTAATCACACGAGGAACATTAGAAGAGAAGATCATGGGTCTGCAGCGATTCAAGATCGATGTGGCGAGCACGGTCGTGAACCAGCAAAATGCAGGTCTTGGCACGATGGAAACCGACCAGATTCTTGATTTGTTTAGTTTAGGCGAAGGCGCTGAGGGAGTTCCGGGATTGGATAATTCTGCTGCTGCCGGCAAAGACATGGATGTCGACGGCAGGGAAGAGGATATGGTTGATGAACAGGGCAATGTGAAAAAGAAAGGCGAACGTGGGTTTCTGGATGACATTGGGGAGTTATGGGACGAAAAGCAGTATGAGGAAGAGTTCAACATGGACTCTTTCTTACAGAAGATGCAGAAATAGTATGTGGAACGACGAGCTCGCTTTGACGCTTCGAACCACCGAGCATCATCTAGATTGCTGCATAGTATATAGATGCTATGAATAGTGCCAGAACCAGTGCGGCCAGCACAACAGCGAAACTAAGAGCACTCATCCTTCGACTTTTGCTCGTGCTTATTGCTGCAATATCGTCCTTGAAATCTCGTTTCAATAGCGGCACAGCTAGAAGGAAGCCAACACCAGCGATCCAGTATCCTATGGGTATAATGACGGCGAGTGCGACCTGTGTGTCCTTCGTGTACGTTGGACTAGAGGCGTCTGTATTGCGCAAAGCTAAGCCGATGATCTGTGGGCCGGAACTGTATATCAAGACCTGTATCGTCGCCCAGATCGCGAGACCGAAGGTCTTGTACCTTGGTGGAAGTAGAAGTGCTATTAGCCCATTGACAGCGCCAAGCCACGATTCAGCGGTCAAGTAAGCAAGACTCATTGTGCCGTACAAGATCTTGATACCCTTGTTCTGGTTTCCGTTTGCGATGTCCCTCGAGAATATCATGAGAAGCACGAACAGGCTGCTGATCATTCCGCCTATACCCGTCAAGTAAAGAGGTGTTGTCTTCGTCCTGTGCCACAATACCGATGTCAGAAGCCCACCCGCTAGAACAGTGACAGAACCAACAGCCCCAACTATTATGCCATACCTGGATAAGAGCTCTGGGTGCTGATCGAATGTGCTTGCAAGATAGCTTGGCATGTAGTATCCGAACACATTTCCGGATAGCTGTCGAAAGCTGGCGCTCAACACAATGAGCCAGAAAGAATGTGTCCGAAGCAAGTAGGATGCTGTGCCACGAAGCACGGCCTTTGCGAACTTGAGCTTATGGCCAGCAGGAGTGGCAACCTCGAATTTCTCAGCACTTCTGACCACGCTTTCTTGACGACCATGATCTCTAATCACAACACTGATCAACACACCGAGCACAAGCCCAACTATACCAATCGCTCGTAGCGCAACTCTCCAGCCATCTTCCCTGTCTGGGAACGCAACCGCGATCTGACCACTAACAGCCTCCCCAATGTAGACACCAACATAGAATGCGCTTGTGCCAAGAAACACGTCTCGCCACGGCACAAAGTCACTGATCAAACTGATACTCAGACTTTCCACAGCACTTTGGCCAATACCCATGCTGATTCTAGCCAGCAATATTTGCCAGAAGTTGTTGGCAAGAGATTGAAAGATGACAGATAATGACCACCATATCGACGCAATTGACAATGTCCAGACACGTGCATTTGGTAGGTAGTCTGACAGGTAAGCGATCGGTAGAGCGAGCAATGCGTAGACGATACTGGTCGCATAGCCGGATAACGTGGCATAAGCTGAAGGTGATAGATTGAGCTGCGTCGAAACCTGAATCTGGAAATACGACAGGATGAATTTGTCATATTGTGCGGTGAAGTAGTTGAGAAAGAGCAGGACTATGCATATTGCGACGTGTATCTGCTTCCATAATGATTTGGTACTTTCGGGCTGAATATGTTCTGTGGTATTGATAGCGGTATTGTGCTTGTCGTTATGCAGGCTGTGCTGTAGCTGGTCGGCGACATCGTCAGTGACTAAAATGTCCTTATCCTGCGACATGCTCGGCTGTGTCATTGTCTACTGATCCAATAGTCCTTCATCATGATCAGGATGAGAAGAACCTTGTTACATGCCTTTTACGACAGGGTCACCATCTCGCATTCGTGCCGATGGAGAAGCGAGGACCCGCAGCTCGCATGCAGGTGTTGAGGTCATTTAGCGGGATCAACGGAAATAGGCGGTCTTTGGATACCCAATGGAAGTGGAAGTAGCCTATCATGCCTAGAGATCCGTTTTTTGTGGCTTGCCCAGTCGTGCCAATGTCCAGGTTAAGGACATTCTTGAGCTTCTGTATTCGTTACAGATCGATACTCAGGGTCGCAATGTGAAATCGACAGGCGGTGAAGAAGGTCAATTTACACGACTGAGCCAAGGACAATTGAGACAGCGATGGACTAAAGGGCACAGACGTCTATACCCGACCTCGATGGCAGGTTCGCAAGCACAGCTGCCAGTTGGTCCGCCGACAAATGCTTTGCGAAGCATACCCGAAAACTTCGCCTTCCACACTTCACCAGAATCTTTTATAGCTTCGCGAATACAACAGGCGACTGAGGCCGATCCATCTTTACTCTCCAATCGGATACCGATTCGTGCCAAGGTCCTCAATCGCAATGTGGCTGTCGTTAGCTCTTATAAGCAGATTCAGGCAGTGCTCGACCATGCCGATACCGAGAGCGACGTTCCGCCGTACGAAGCACGATCAGCGTACAACGAGCTGATGCGCAACTTCTTCCCACCACCAAATCTCTTGCTGGCTGATGGCTGTCCGCACCGGGATATGAAAAAGTCATGGGAGGATGGCTTCGGTGCTATTTCAAGTTTTAGGGATGTCCTGAATGCGGTAGTACTGGACGTTCTCAGCACTAAGACGTCGTCGAATATTGAGGTTGACCTGTATGCGATATCGAAGGAGATCTCCTGGAGGATATTGTTGAAACTCTTCTTAGATTTGGAGCCGGGTGACAAATTATATAACTCAGTCCAAAGTCTGCAGGAAGAGCTTCTTCGAGGTCAATTCTCTCTTTTGCCAGTGAGTATCAATTTTGGGTTTTGGCAAAGTCCACGATCCAGGGGTATTGAAGCACGGAGAAAGCTGCAGGACCTGATTGAACAACGAATACAGCAGAGTGAAAACAATTCTGGCATCCTCCATCATATCTCAAATATTGATCTGCAGGCAAGGCGAGACCACACTCTGATGATGACAAGCAGTTTAGCTTGCAAAGGACTAGCGTCTCTTCTTACAGCATTTTTGCTGAACCTCTTTCTGTTCGAAAGAGGTGGTGTAAAGCTGAGCCAAGAGCTGGAATCACTTCCCGTGGCGGAGAGAAGTCATCGTCTGAGAACTGTTTATCTCGAGACAGAGCGCTTAAGTCCACCGATAGTTGGCGTCATGCGCAAAGTCAAGCAAGACATGATCTTGAAGGGTGGCGCAGATGGACAAGATACTCTCCTGCCGGTAGGCTGGGACGTTTGGCTTTATTTTGTTGGTGGCGGACGCGACCCTGAAGTCTTTGGCGATTCGTACATGAGCTTTCAGCCAGATCGATATATACATGAGTCCGTGGCAGAACCTCTAGGTTTCGGCCTAGGCGCGAAGTCGTGCTTAGGTAAAGATTTGATGCGGAGAATAGTTTTGAATACAGCAGATGTTCTGCTCGACCAGGGGATATGCTTTGAAGGCCAATTATCAAGCCCTGGTCTACGAGGCTGGCTTGGATGGGATGATGCGACGCCTGAGCAGTGGGCTGCTGATATGAAACAGCTGCCGACACAGCATCCCAGAAAGCCAATAATGGTGACAATAGTTAAGCAGGATTCCTCTTGAACGTCTCACCTGCTCTTCTTCCTCGGCTTCACTATTTGTGCTACAAGTGCAAGCCACCATAACGCATTCATCGTTGTCAGCAGACCTGTGCCAGCTTGACATGGAATTCTTTGTCGTCGGAAAGCTTCCCAAGCTCCAATATTGTGGTAGAGCCCGTACTCGCGCATGACCCACCAGATACTTCCAAAGCGAGTTGCAGCAAATACCGTAGCCAGCGCAGAGTCTATCCGAACATCTGATCTGCCGGTGACCTTGTGTCGATACCACCTTAAGTGCAACAAAGGATTACTGGCGTTCATCAAGAAGAATGCCATAATGATCTTTTGTCCCTTTTCGCGCCGAGTCGCAATGTACGTTTCCAGATACAGCAGTGCCGCGATGATGAGGACATGATGCACGACCATCACTGGTGATCTTTTGATTGTTCGACGTAGAATTCTCGACAGACTAGCTCCATAGTCTTGACCGCGTGCCTCGATCGCCAACGCGATTGTGTCGTAGATCAAGTACCCAGCTTCCCAAGCAGTGACGAAATTGGCAATCTTCGATGTGCCAGAGATAAGTGGGTTCTCAGCATCGTCGAGAGCGTTGTCTGGACTTGGTGCTTTGCCCTTCTCCGAAGCTTGTATTTGCCAATGTCCACGTAGAGCATATACCGTCAAAGCTGTTGCTAGAACTGAGTGTCCGGCGGAGATTGCCTTAATTCTGAATTTCAGGCTGTTGACTGAATCATTGGACAGTTTCGACACGAGCCAGAACAGGCCACTGTATGTCGCAGTCGATAAGCATATGATGCTATAGTGTGGCTGATCGTAGGCCAAAAGTGCAGAAGCCATCGCGTGTTGTGAAGCTTGTCATCCTCGTTCAGACTAAGCCACGTGTACAGGCAGGCGTGCGCATGGTATCTCAGGTATCAAATTCAAAGCAGTGCATAGTATGTTTGATATTGCACGGCTCTGCTAGCTGCCTTATCTCATTCAGGGAAATCGAGCGATATCAAATCATGAGCGGCAAGGGACGATACATTCACGAGCTGAAGTCGCCTAGTCTCGCTAGAGGTGGTTGATTCCCCTTGGCTAAGAGCCTGCAGCCCTATACGATGGGGCCCCAGGGCTTGCTTTAGCTGCACATTAGTCGTGCTTGGCACCTATTTTGGAACACGCTATGTCGTCATCACTCAATCATTCGCGACCTTGACCACCCGAATGCGAAGAGATAACGCCGTAGAAGTCAGCGGGCTCAGCCTATCGACATATATGTACTGATTACCTACGCAGGCTGCGAGAAGCTATCATGTTCTACAGTACTCGAGTCTACATCACAGAATAATGTCGAAAACTCTGTACATTCTCTATAACGCTGACGGATCAGTTCTGGGCAAGCTGAGGTACGGCTATAAGAAGTTATCGTCGTCTTCGAAAACGTGCGACGGACCTGTTTGCTCTGTAAGTCAGGAGATTTCGATCTGACTCAAATTGCTGACCTCGCAGGCTTGTGAAATCACGCACGGAGGTCTGTCATTATCAGAGACGCCAGAGTGGGTAGAAGCAAAGAAGGACATTCAACAGAACGACTTCAAAGTCGTGCAATTGCATCGAGACGAACTGACGAGCAGTATCAGCGACTTCGTCAAGTCGAACAATCTCAGATACCCTACTGTTTTGCTCGACTCCGGAGATGGCAACCTGAGTACGGTCATGAACAACAACGAGCTGAATGACTGCAAGGGAAATTCAACTGCATTCCTAGAAGCATTACGTAAGAAGGACATTCTTCCAGCTTCGGATTCGAAATCATCATTGTGATCTCCCGCCAACACGAAACTTCTCGAATATGTACGATATCCAGCTTCGTCCACTGAAGGACAAATATATCGATCCTCTTTGCGCTCTCATACCCTCCTTCGTGCCGCCTTTGCAGGTGACGCTATTCGCCTTCGCCTCTGGTTGTCTCGCATGCTACGCGTCTGTTGTCAACCGGCCTTTCATCGCTGTCGCATATTGGTTGCTCAATCGAGTCCTGGACTGTCTAGACGGTGCTCTAGCTCGAAGGAGGCAACAGGCAAGTGACTTTGGTGGGTTCATTGACTTGCTGTGCGACTTTACAGTCTACTCATTTATACCAATATCTTGTGCTTTATCACAGGATTTAGATACCACAGGACATCTGTGGCTCAGCGTCAGTATTGTTGAGGCAAGCTTCCACGTCAATAATTTTGTGCTTTTCTATGTTGCTGCTATTGTCGAGAAAGGGAAGGCAAAAGCGACAGCGGATAACGACGAAAAGCAAGAAAAAGAACTCAAAGAACTCACCAGTGTCGCAATGAAACCAGCTGTGATTGAGGGCTTTGAGAGTGGTGTGCTTTTCACTGTTATGCTGGCTTTTCCCATATATACGGAAATGGTTTGCTGGGTTATGGCAGCGTTAGTGTGCATAGGGATATGTCAACGGGTTGTCTGGCTTGCATTTGTTATTTCTTAAATACTTCTTTCAATCTATCTGCTCTATAGTTTATATTTTATAGTTTACAGTCTATGATGTGCTTTTCCTCCATGTCTGTACTTGGTCAAGTAGACCATCACACCAGTTGAAATATGGCTCAAGCCCACCGTCAATTCCAGCATGATGTCGAGCATGTTTTCTAGCACCTCCTCCCCAACCTTCCGGCAATATCTTCTCATAGCCCCAAGGTAGATCTAGTCCGCTGTGTATCTCTACCAGTAGCCACACAAATATCGGCACAAATAATGTTCTCGTCAACACGTGACTCTTGATAATGTTCAACGAGAAATTAGCAAGCAGAACCAGACCCAACCTCTCAAAGATGTGCAGCTGATTCGTAACCTGAGGATGGATTTCAGCATGTGTATGGTGCGGTGCATGCCACGTCTTCAGCCCTGGCAGAATATGCATGGCCAGATGAAACAGGAAGAAGCAAGCATCGTAGATAACGAAGCTAGCGACGAGCTCAAGCGCCAGTCTCCTGCTTGATGGCGCCGCATCAGGAAGAGCTCGCCGTGTCTGCAGTGGTGACTTCCAGGAGAAATTGTGGACTGAAGGCATGAGGAAGTGACTTTGGCACGTATTGCCTTTGCAATTCATCCCTGCCAATGCTGGATCGTAGTTGCCAGATGCCAGCATATCCTCCAGAGGCACATTTGCGAATTTCTTGATCATGGTCAAGTCAAGCAATAGAAGAGGAAATATATAGGTCAAGCCTTCGAAGATGCGTCTTGAAGGTCGACGCATGCCTCGAGGACGTCGAATAGGTTCGTTGTCCTTTTTGTTCTTGTGTGCTAGCCGCCATTCTGGATGGTCGAATAGAAGGATTGTGAACCAGGGCTCAATCGCTGCGTAACAAAGGACTGTCCAGATGGTTTCGAAGGTGGAAGATCTGTAAATGCGGTCGGCTTTGAGGTGTGACCAGAAGGCATCAAGAGCAGTCTGGTATATCGACGGCCATAATATGGCAGTGGCAAAGAGTGACAGAAGTACTAATCGCAGAGTTTCGGGTTGTGCCATTGACAAAGTATCGCGTGTGATGTTCAAATCAATCTACAGACTTGGTGTCCAGCATTTCTAGGCCGCATGAAAGATCGCTTCCCACGGTATACCTTTGGAGAAAGCAATTGTCGATGACTATCAAATGTACCAGTACCTATCAGAAACGATCTTGAAATGCTTGATTTGCCAAGCCTGGAATGACCTCATGCAAGTTGGAATGTTATCTTTCGGCGCGACTGATACCGAATGCGAGGGTATTGCCGCGGAGTGGATCATTCGTGTTTGTCCATAGCCTCAAAACAAAATGTGGAGGATATATAACACCATTAGATACGGTCTAGCATTCTACCAGTTCCATAACAAAGATTAGTTCCTCCTTTTGATCTTGAAGAGCTTTCCGTTGTCTAGTCCTTGTTTTGGACGCACATCGCCACGTCCTCGGTCTGTCCGTTCCATTTCTACCTCGGGCTTGGGCTTTGCTTTGCGATGGCATTGAGTGGTTCTCTAGATCGCCTTTGTTCTCGGCTATGCTGCTGGTAGCTATCGTGTGTACGTCACACGATTCGCTCTGCGAATTCGTCTTCTTCGTCTTCTGTTTACTATGGATCTGCACTTTCATTGAAGCTACAAGCTTATGTTCGTGCCATTCTTTGTTCCTGTGTGCTAGGACAAGCTCCTTGAGTCCTTCGAGAAGTTCGTGAACATTGGTCGGACGTTTTCTTCCGGACTAAGAGCTCCATGGGTCTTCTGATTCGTCATATCCCACAAGATCGGTGATTGAGCAGGAATCTGGATGTCGCATGCAGTCGAAAAGTGAGCAATGATGCTGAAGGCAAGAGTCCGCCTCTACGTGCCATGATCTTGTGAAGCGATATTCCGGATACATCAACTGCAAAAGGCGAATCCGACTGAAAACAGCCCAGGAATCAGCGCTTTCCTCTGCTGAATTTCTACCGAGCAATTTGGAAGTACCGCCAAGCAGAAATACTAATTCATCTCCATAAACCGTCTCTTGCATGAATTCGATCTCGAACGGTTGCTGCGAAAGTCTTTTCTCCATCAGGTCAATCTGGTCTTTTGGCGACGAGCTGCCCCACATATCAGATGATACATTGACGATTGGATCCCAAGTGTTGAGCAGTGACGTCGAATGTGTGATTTCGTGGATCAAGGTTTCAGGCCAATTCATTGTGCAGTCTTCTAAGCGAGTGAAGAGGGGAAGCAGCTTGATAGCTTTGATCGACTGCAATTCAGCATCATCAAAGAAAGATGGAAATAGCGTGATGCAATTTGAATCGATTGAGGCCACCCGAGTCTCGACTTGCTTGCTTGATCTATAGACCGTGAATACATCGGCGGTTGCTAATGCAAACTCTTCGATTTTCGAGTTGTCCCACCGATCGCCTTGTCGACGACCTAGCCACTGGTCGAGTTCCGACCGTATTTGTCGATCTAGATGGTGGGCGTGAGGTTGTGCTAATTCTCGATGGACGTACTGCCGCTGCAAATCAGACAGCATGGACGACAAAGAACCTGTCTTTGTCCTGGCTGGCTCATTTCCTGTGGTAGCATCTACTGTTATTGTGATGCTTATGTACTGTGTAGCTTTGTATGCTTTGGACCAAGTGGTACCCATACCGCCGATCATGTCCTCACTGACACCAAAACGGCGTGATATCTCAATCAGAGCAGCTTCCGGCACCACCCATTCGCTAGATACTGCTAACATCTCTTCAGTCGTAAGTAGATAATTGGTTGCTTGCTTTCTTGCAAGGACTTCCTCCTCATCTGCCAGAAGATCGAGGCCAATTCCCGCAAAAACGGCGCTTATCTTTCGTTCAGTAATGTGTGGTCCAAAAATACCCACGGGCAAAGCTTTCATTTCTGCGCTCGATTTCTGTCCTTTCGAAAAGGTACTTATTGGTAATGCGCATGCCAGAGCCCAGACCCTGGTTTCTTCTACCACAGCCTGCATCTGCTGTTTCCTGCGTTTGATCAACCTCTGCTTTTGTACCTTTTTGGTTGGAGGACGTTTTCGAGGGTTATCCGCCTCATTGATAGGCCCTGTGAAGCACGATTTCTGGAACACGAAGACCATGTCGAACAGTTGTGCAATGTGCTGCTAATGAATCTGCTGAGTTAGCGAGTAGCTTTACAACAACTCTTGATGCCTCGATGAGCGGGGTATTATTTGTCAAAGGCTCGTCCCTTAGTGACATCTGCCGCATCGAGATTGCCTTTAATGGCATTATCACTTTGTACACTCTGGTCGTGCAGCAGCCTTACACTAAACATTCGTCCAAAGAGTGCAAAACCATTCCATTTGCAGCTCACTTTCGCTGCTCGTGTCGCTCAAGAGGAACTCCTTTTTCATGTTGGTGATTGTTCTGCTGCGAGAGGGTTACTGAAACTCGCCTGGGCTTCTGTAGCCTGTGTGTCGGATCACGCAAGTTTGTAATACTGCCCCGAAAAGCTCGAGGAGCCTTGCTAGGTGTTCTGAAGATAGAAAGTGATTGTTGGAGGAAGCCAATCATCCTTGTCAGCAACATAGGGACAACAACCTATGCTGGCCGAATTTTGTCGATTTCCACGACCTCTGAGTCTGGCTGCAGCTCCATCCTCTCTGTCACAGAATATATATAGATCGTCACCTGGCGTATAATTGATGCGGGAAGAATTTGACAGGTCAATTGCCAACACTAAAACACGCTATGTTTTCGTCGTCTGCATCATGGCGGCTGGTTCGATTCTCGCCAGCTTGCACGCAGCTTGCTAGACGTCTTGACTAGAAATCTTGATATAGCATGGATCAGCTTCAGTTAACTCATATTATGGTCGTTTGAATTGGTCTAACCTCGTATTGCTACGCACAGTTTCGTGATAGATCGTGAAGTAACTTTGACAAAGCTTCACTGTTGTTCGTCTGGGTTGTTGGAGCACGCGATGATTCTGAGACTTGATTGATGGCGAGCTCTGCTTTAACATTGTTTGCAGGCTTGTATTTTGGGGTAAAGGGAGGGTTCATAAGACGCTTCGTAGTCGAGCCATGTCGCTGCTCTGGCTGGATCTTGTCAATATCGTCTTCCGCTCGATTATCGCCCGGGTTCAGATGGCTCGGGTACTGTACTCTGACTCTGGAAATTTGTCGAGTTTCAATTGCATTTCCATTCAAAGAGATACAAATTGTCTGTCACAATCGGTTTCTCTAGAGTGTCACCTGGTCTCCAACCATTTGCCATTGTGGCTGTTCCATCAAATCTTGTGCTGTATCAAACTCAAATGATTATGGCACTATGTGTATATATATTTATATCTCAGCTCGTCTCAATCACACCACGAGACTTCGCGGAAGCCCATTCTGTTCGTGCCAGCGGCTCAGCAAGAAAGCGATTCATTGAGCCGTCCTGCTCGCACAATGATGGATGACGACCGCTTCGTCCCAAGCATAGTTGAGCTTGGTCATCTAGCACGATTAAGCAAATTTCTGTCACGGAACAACAGCAAACATAAGAATTGTATAGAACTCTTAGAGAACAAAGGTCGAGCGAAAATCCGGAACAGAAGGATGTGCTTGGGCCAATGGCAATGGTGATTGTTAGCATTTTTAGGTGCTACTTTCAGGTGCTTATAAGGTCCCCATCACCTAGAATCATCGCCCTCTGGCTCTGTTTTCGTGCCCACGTCGCCTTGAAGCCTCATCAAACCAGACTCGTGAGCGAGATGAGCATGGCAACGTTGAGTATCACAATCTACGGAACGGATTGCACATAGGGGACACAGGTCAATATTGAGAAAGGAGACAATGTGACAGCTAGATGGACATAGTTGTTCCGCAGCTATTTTCAAGAATCAGAGAAGATCAATAGACAGCTTCATTTTCATTCCCCTTCTCAACCATCAACATTAAATCTAAATCCCTTCGGTTTCTTCTAAATACTTGGCTAAATGCTCGCGTAGAACTCTGCCCCTTTTCTGTGCTCTCGTGGTTGATTTCCTTACCCTTGATTTTGGCAATACCTCCCGAGCTTTCTTGCGTGGTAGCTCTTTCTTGCGTGGTAGCTTTTTCTTGCGCTCGAGTACCTTTGACTCCGAGTATGTCTTTGCCTTCTGTGGATAGAGAGCAAGCCGGAGCTCGTTTAAGTTTATAGTTACAAATTCGTCTGTTTCGCAGTCGTCTGATGCTGAACCTTGTTCCTTGCTGTTCTTGTCGGCATGATCGACATTTTGCTGCCTCGCAGGCTCACTTAGCCTCCTGGCCTTGTCCATATGGTCATCGAGCTCCTTAGTGCGTTGCTCTTTCGCCGAATTAGTCAGTATGCGTAGAAGCTCTTCCCAATCTGGTGTACTATAGGCCCCTATTGGATCTAGCGTGCGATCGTAGCCGGGAAGATCTCGTATCGATCCAGCACTGGGATGGCGCAAGCAATCGAATAAGCTGCAGCTATGGGATGGATCTTGGAGTTCCGCCTTCCAGGAGTTAATGAAACAATACTCTGGGTAGACCAGGGTCAAAAGCCGTAGACGACTAAAAGTCGCCCATGAATCAGCGCATTCCTCTGAAGAATTGTATTGCAGCTTCGTACAACGAGCACCGAGCATGAACACTAGTTCGTCGCCATACACTTTCCGCGTGGTGAATTGATCCCCAGGTTGACAATCTTGGTTTTGAAGTTCCATCTGATGGTCAGGGGAATAGCTAGCTCCTAGAATGGGCGTTCTGTATGAAAGTTCTGTGTCAACAGTACTGAGCAAACTCTTCGAGTGCGTCACTTCATGAATGAAGGTCTCGGGGCAGTTGTCTCCTGGCTTTTCCAAGCGTGTGATGTTTGGCTGAAGCTCGAAGTCAGAGATCGAGCGACACATCCCGGTAAAGAAGCTAGGGTATAGAGTGATTATGTTTTCGTCCCACCATATATCAGCGTTTCGGCCTTCATAGGGTGTTAGCACCGCACGAATTGCAAATGTATCTCGTGAGGCAAGTCCTAAAGCTGTCCCCCGCGTGTGATAATCCCAGGTATCACCATTGCGATGGTTCTCCCAGCACTCCGCTTGTTTCCATTCTTCACGAGTCCATGGTCTCCTGCTTGGCAATCCCAGCTCCTTGCGAACCCAAGTCGCCTGCAGCTGGTTAGCAACGTCATTGAGAGAATGTCCAGGAGCAATCTCACTATTACGATTTCCAGAACCCGTGCGACGACCATTGGAAAGAAATGGAAAGTCTAGCGCATATTGCTGGAGTTGTCCCCATGTCAGGTAGGTCGTGTCGAAAAATTCATGTTCGTCAGGTTCGTCGCAGTCAGAGAAATTCACGCACAAGTGCGTGATAATTGAGTATGGCACTAGCCAATCACGAGATATGACCTTGATGTCGTCCTCCGAAAGCTCAGCCTGAACTTCGTGGTGTTGCTCAGGGGGCGCTAGGAGATCGAGGCCAATTCTACCGAATATTGCTCGTATTTTCCGCTCGCTTACCTGAGGGCCAAAGATGCGCGTAGCAATCTTCTCCATGTTTCTCTGGAAATGTCCACACGATTTCGGGGCATAGGAATGCAATGGCAACGCAGAAGCTAAAGCCCATATCCGTGTCTCAGTGATTACATCTTGCATCTGTTGCTTTCGGCGCTCAACAAATCTCCTTTTGGGTACCTTTTTCGTAGGTATCTTCTTGTGAGGAGCATCGGCTGCATTGAGAGGCACCTCGAAGCACGATGCCTGAAAATGAAGAACCATCCTGTACAGGTGCAGGTATCGCTATCGAGCTTAAGACACAATGCAAGAAGATGAAAGTCGAAACATGATTCCTGTACCTCGACCGACATGCGTGACATGCGGGACAAGAATCTGTCGCGTTCGCTAATAATAGTGACATATTGTCTGCAACCTTTGTCAGAATCGCCTGCAGTGCCATTATCACTTCCTTTGCCTGGTTTTGTGGCACTATCCTGCACCATGTCACTTCCATTCCGCGATGTGCAATGTCGCGTTTGAGCCGGCACAACAAGAGACGCGTGATTTCGCGCCAGGATGTAGAAGCTATGGCACGATGTCACTCACTATATGTATACGTTAGTCAGTTAGTCAATCACATGGAAAAGGGTCGTGTGCAAGCTCAATTAGGCGATTTTGTCATGAAGACGAAAACTGGATGTTAGTGGTTGTGAGCTAGCACATTTTCAAATCGATCATGAACAGAATTGTATACCCAGGACAATTTGGCATTCTTTTGCGAATCACGGTGTGCAGTAGGAGACAAACAACGGACAAAGTGCTGGACAAAGAACAAAGGATTCAGGCGCAGCTTCGAAGGTCGATTGAGGTTATGCCACATTGAGCACGTGACCTTCATGGGCACGTATACCTAGGATTTAGGGCATCAACTGTCCCTGGGTAACCTTTGCCGAGCTCGAACTTAGGTGAGAGACCACCTAGAAGCCCGTTCGTGAGACTGTGCTGTGTATCCTAGCATCCTGAAGTGAAGATAGATAGGTGAGGTAATCATAAACCAATGTCCTTGTTAGAAGAACAGAGTTCTACAACACATGCATGCCACATATATCCTCAGAGCACATAGATCTCTTCCAATGCCTCTTGTAGCAATGATCTCTCCTTCTCCGCTTTCTTTCGAGCTCTTCTCCGTTCCCTTTTTCGGGGCATTACCTTCGGATCTGCCTTACTGTCCAGAGATTGTCGTTCACTAAAACGTGCTGTGCCATGTTGTGGTATATCTCGAGCGGCGTGCTTTGCATTGTGCCGTTTGTCGACACCCTGGTTCGATGTCATCTTGTGTTGCTTGCGTTCAGCTTCTCCATTCTGTGGGCCTGTCTTCTTGTGTTCCCTCTTCCGATATTGCTTGAGCAGTCTCTGAGCTTTCTCCTTGTACTGCTTCATTTCGGTGGCACGATTGGCTTCAGCAAGATCGAGTAGTAAGTCGAGAAGCTCACTTAGTGTGGCAGGCTTTTTCTTGCCATTTTTCCGTGTGCTAAATGGATCTCTTGCCGCATCGTACCCTTTCAATCGAGTGATTGACTTGTGACGATTCGTGCGTAGACAATCGAAGACTGAACAGTGATGCAGCAATGTAGGTCGCCGCTTGATGAGCCAAGCGTCCTCTATGGACCATGATTGCACGGACCATGATTGCACAGTGGGCAAGAAAGAATATTCTGGATAGATGAGGCGAAGTAACCTGAATTGGCAACACATCGACCAAGAATCGGTGTTATGTTCCGGAAGTAGATTCTGACTGCGGTCTGTACGGTTACTGTCTTTTGCAAGGGATAAAACACGTTCGAGTCCGTATGCAGAATGTTTGCCTTCCATGTACGAGGTCGTCTCCTTCTCGCTATCAAAGAATGAACAGGCCAACCTAGTCCTGACTTTGACATCGCGTGTGTCGAGCGAGCTTTTGTTGTGCATGATTTCGTGCAACAAGACAGACGCACGCCAACAGATGTGCCGTATGTCACTATTGATCGTAGCATGTGGCGTTTCCTTGATGTTTGTCAACACTCGAAAAAAGAACGCTGGGAATAGAGTTATCTCGTCATTAATAATGCATGCAGTTGTTTTCCGTTCTATGGGCCCCGAGGACGCACCAAGAAGCAACAAATCAGCATTCCAGCGATAGTAAAAATCCTCATTCTCGTGCATGTGGACATTTTTGAATTGTACTCTTCGACGCAGCTTTCGAGCTGCCTCCGCTGTCAACCGCTTGTTTGAGAAGAGTCCGAGCTCATTGCGGACCCATGCAGCTTGCTCTCGAACCACAATATGCTTATATTCGTGCCGCTTGGCCCGCTTCTTGAGATTTGCCCAAGTGATAATTCCAGGGCTTGGATAATCTTCCCAGCGTTTCCGAAAGCGCTCGTGGACAACCTCGGGTACTAGCCAGTTCTCAGACAAGGCAAGCACTTCCTCTCGCGAGAGTAAGGTTTGAGCTAAAAGCGTCTCGTTGTTGTGAGAAATACCAGGAGCAGCTAGCCTTAACCCTACTTTTGCAAACACAGCTCGAATCTTACGTTCCCGAACGTGGTCCCCAAGAGTTTGTTTTGCTATACCTCTCATGATAGCGAGGAACTCTTCGTCCCCACAGTAAGTTGTCAGAGGTAAAGAGCTTGTCAATGACATGATCCGTACCTCTTTGATGGTATCGTGTATGCGTTCTTTATTGTGTTTTGAGATCTGCTTTCGAGCAAGCTTCTTTCGGAAGGACCGCGTGTACAAATCCTCCTCGAAGGTCATCCTATAACATGATTTCTGCACATTGAGTACCATAATAGCGCGAGGTTGATCAGATCTGTAGGATTATGACAACTCTGGACAGGAACAAGATGAGAAACAGAGAGTCAGTAGATGCAGACATCTTCTTGGTAGACATCAATGAGACAAGCACAGATCTGCCACGGTATCACCCGAGCCACTGCTAGGCTTAGCTTGTCACGTTGATTGAGTCCGCAAAGCTGCAGCCGACGCTGTAGTGGTTTACATATGGTATAAAAGACTTGCCGTGGGTACGTGAAGTCAACGAGGTCGCAGGAGAGTGATCAGAAACAGATTCAGAAGGATTGTCTGTGAACCGGAAGAATGCTCCTATGCAATGACGACAAGTCATGTAAACAAGCTGTTGGGTATGCGAACAGATGCATGCAAACAAAAGCACCAGAGCACCTGTGACATCGCCCCAGATGCGACACGAATCGCATAGTTCGTGTAGCTGTTTGACGTTCTGGACAGCAAAAGTATATTGTTGCTGTGCATCAGAAATGGCACAGACACTCGAACGCTCGATCGAAGCTTACGCTGCTGACACAAAATTAGCTCACGGGTATTCCGATCTCGTCAACACCACCCAGACGCTCCTCCACGCCCTCGAAGCCTTTGTGCTTGTTCGCAGCCTGCCGACCACCACGTTTCGATGTAGATGCAGATTTTTTAGTCTGTTTTCTCTTTGCTGTGGGCTGTGTAGTTTGTCTAGCAGTGGTCGTAGACCCAACACGACTGACACCTGCTGTACTCTGCCTGTCCTGTGCAGCAACAGGTGCATCAACGTCCACGTTTGTCGCGTCCTCTTCTTCAATGCTTGGCATAGCGATATCGGCATCAGGATTTGCCTCGTTGTCACCTCGTTGTGCAACGATACCTTCTTGTCGACGTCTGGCTTCATCTTCTTCGCGAAGACGTTTCTCTTCTTCCTCCATGTCCTTGTACACCTGAGCTGCGTCTGCCCATTCGTCTTCACGACCAGTCGCAGTCTTATACTCACTCAAATCAACTGCCACTCGATTACCTAAGCACCACTTGATCCTTGACCAGTTCGATCGTTCCTCAACGTTATACTTGAGCTTGACCTGCTTTCTATTCTTGCCAGGTATCATGCTGGCGATCATAGCAAAATCAGTTCCGAACATCTGCAAGCCTTTATAGAACAAGTCAACAGTCACCTCATCCCAATGCTGACCCGGCCTGATCCGTTGCTTGCTCCCAATAGTGCTACTATTCACGCGCTTGTAGATGTCAATGTCTTCGAGAACCGCCGTGGCATCTGTATCCACCAAAGCTTGCTCTGCTTCTTGTGTCCGGTCGATCTCTCGCGTAACAATAACGACTTGGCCGTTCTCAACTTGAACTTGAGCAGCCGTACTGGCGTGATTCTCGTTCGTGGCCTTCTGCGACTGATCGCCCTTAAGCCCCTGTTTCCGTGATTGACGCTGTTGAGCAGCTTCGAAACGAGCATCCGCATCATCTTTCCGCCTGCGTAAGATTTCTTGCCAATTGGCCTCGATTTCTTTCTCCTTGTCCGACTTCTTGCCCCACTTATGCCTGGAGCTAAGCAAGTCGTCCATCATCGTATTTTCAGGCTCGATTCGATGATTCTCAGGATCCTCGGGTGTTCGCTTACGTCTGCGACCACGAGATGATCCGTCATCAGAGTCTCCAACAGCATCGGCGACGACTGCTTCTGCTCGTTGCTCGACGGATGTTGGCGCACTGCCATTCTTCCTACGTCTTTTCGATGGACGACCTTCTGATTGAGCTGCTGCGGCATTTTCTGAAGCTTCACTAGCACGTTGCGGATCGATGGAAGCAGTAAGCTCGCGCATTTTCTGTAAGGTTTCCGCAATTGACTGAAAGGCTTCCTCGGCTTCGGACTGAGGTTCTGATCTTCGGGAGCTTACGGACTGCGCTCTCCTCGATGCTACCGACGGTGCACGCTCCCTCGTAGGTGTCCTCGATGGCTGTGTGGTAGGCGGTGTCGGTGGTTCTGCGGTCGATTGGGAGAGCAAAACTCCAATACCAGCTCGAGGTTGTTGCTTCCTCTTACTCCTCGACTTGGTAATGGTAGTGGTAGTCGATGCAGCTGGAGGGCTGTTGGTTGCGATCACTTCCCTAGCGGGCTCATTGTTTACACGATCCACGGCCTCAGTAGAAGAAGATGCAGCTGGTGTTTGTGGTGAGTTTTGATTGCTCTTGCGCGTCCGACTCATAGAAGCATTGCGCGCCGGTCGTGGCTTCTGACTCGGCCAACTAGGCAAAGTCGAAGCCTCCGGTTCGCCAGTGGTGACATCCTGGTCGTTAGAAGCATTGATAGGGGATGTTACGGATGGAGGTTCAACAACAGCAACTTCACGTTGGCTGCTCTGAGCTGGGACCTCATCATCTTGTGTCGCCTCCTGTAATGCATGTTCTTGCGCAGAGCTCGGTTCGAGCGCTGCAGCAGTGTCATGCGAAGCGGTATTGACATCAACATCAGACACTTCCCGCTGTTCGACCTGTCCATCTGATGGTAACGCAGAAACACTCGGAACGTCTAATGTCTGGACTGTAGACTGAGACTCTTGCTGAGACGCTTCTGGGACGACTGCAGCCGTTGCTGCCTTGCGCACGATATTGCGCCTAGGTGCAACTTTTGGGGCGATTTTTCCACCTGGTTTTCGGACAACAGAACTGAAGGAGGACATGGCGCAAAAGTACGGGCCAATTTGGCTGACAAAGCAGCCTTCCCTGTAGCAATATCAGTGATAAGGTCCCATTTTGTAGACCTTATGGCTTCATAGTTATGTTCAAAGAACGAAGAGGTCATAAATGCATCGCAGGCAAGCACGACCCAGAAGTGACTCCCCGCAACCCACCTGCCGTTGGTTCGCCGAAGCAGACTTTTCGGGCTTAGTCCGGTGGAGTCTGGCTCTTTCCCGCCAAGGCTGCGAGTCCTGTAAAGTTCTTGCAGCAGAGTGACAACTTCAAGGCGTTGCTTACCCATCAAAATATACACCTATATGCATCGATGACTCGTCACTAACTCTATCGCCGACTCAATGTCATCAGCGGCTCTATACAAACCGAATTTGCGTTCTTCTGGACACCGTATTCATGACGGCAGTACAAGCCCGAACCCCTTCTTCCCTTCAGTCGCAATCCAGCCTTATCAAGATGGAAGATCGTAAGCGACAACTGCATGATCACCATGACTCGGTGCATCCTAGCAAGAAACAAGCCACTTCTGCCAACGGCGCAGGAAAGAGTCACCGCGATGACGATATGCCGTGGAAAGACGACCTCGATGTAAGATAATTAGACCTTCCTTCCTCCTTCCTCTTGCGAGCGATAGCTGATATGGGTTGCGCATACAGAAATTTCAGAAGGATGCTTTGCTTAGACAAATAGGCGAGTACAAGCGCGAACGTAAAGATCTTGAGGGTCAAATATCAGAGCTGAAAAAGAAGGCACGCGACCACGATGATCACATCAGAACTATCGATGGCTGGATGAAGCAGCTGATAGATGAAGTCAAAGTGCTTATGCCTGCCGAGGATGACACTATGGACGTCGATTCAGCTCCATCATCGCTACAATTCGCAGATCATGAAGCATTTCAGCAACATCTGCAAAGTCATGCAACCAACATACAAGGTCTAGTAGAGCGTCTGTTTAGTATCACAAAGGGCTTCACTCCGGAGGTATCAGAACTTGTCGCAAAGGTCAATAAGCTGTTAGCATCAGAGAAAGAGCACTTGGCTGAGTTGGAGCGATTACGGACTGAGACTAATGATCTTGATGAACGTCTGCAAAATGCGTCTTTGCGATACATGGTAGCTGAAAAGAAGCTCGATCGCGCCAAGAGCGTAACTGCTGCTAAGCTAGATAAGGGTATCCTGATGGGTGGTCCAAACTCTGTGAAGGAGGAATCAAGTAGCGTCAAACGTGAAGAAAGCCAGGTCAACGGCGTCGCAGATCACGGTGAAGATGTTGCGGAGCTAGAGAATGAGGTCAAGAAGGTAAAAGCTGTTAACGAGAAGCAACAGGAGCAGATCGCAAAACTAGAAGAAGAAAACGCCAAGCTCAATACGCAGCTTACGGAACTTGTATCTAAAGCTTCAACTGTTTCAGACGAGGACTACTCAAAATCCGAATTATATAAACAATTACGATCACAGCACGATGACGCTGTGAAGAAGCTGAACGACATTGAGTCAATATCTTCACAACTGAAGGAGGAAAACAGTAAACTTCAATCTGAACGGACAAAGCACCAGGACTTTATTGAAGACGAGAATCGGAATGCTATTTCTGAAAAGGATACCAGCTTAAGCCAGGCGCAAGCGGATTTGGCCCGGATAAGAAATCATCGAGATGAAGTTCTAGCTGATCAAGCTGTAAAGAAGGCTCAGCTGGATGAGCGAATCGAGTCTCTCAAGAAGCTGAAAGATCTCTCTTCGGCTCAAGAAGAACGAATCAAAGCACTGGAATCAGAAAACCAGCGGCTAAGTTCCCAAGCTGGTGATATGATGGCTGTAGCTTCTGAGCTGGACTCGTTGAGTGCGGACGAAATAAAGGCGAAATACTCCGAGCTAGAAAAGAAGTACTCTATGCTGAATGGCGAACTTGCTTCGATGTCAAGTGCTTACCAGAAGACGCAGAAATTAGCGACTCAGAAGGTTGCTGAACAGACTGTACAGGAGGAAAAGGCTGCAAAACTGGCTGCCGAGAAAGCGAAAGCTGATCAGAAATACTTTGCAGCAATGAAGAGTAAGGAAACTCGAGATATGGAAGTGCGAACCCTGAAGATGCAGACGAACAAATCATCAGAGGTGATAGCATCACTAAAGGAGGCAGACGCAGCATCCAAATCATTACTTGCAAATCTCGAAAAGCAGATGGCAGAAATGAGATCTGCTCTTACAGCAAAGACAAATGAGCATCAGCTTACAATGAAACAAGCAGCATCGCAAGCATCTGACATTGCACGGCTGAATGCGCAGATCACGGATCTGAAGCAAAGTCTTTCTGCGAAGGATACCAAGCTCAGCACGACCGCCTCAGCATGTCGATCCGCCGAAACACAAGTTGAAGGCTTGAAAGCAAGTCTCGCTTCGACGCAGAAAAGCTTGGATGCGATGAAGAGCGTCTCTGGGCAAACAGCAGAGATCGAAGCACTGAAAGGCATTATCTACTGCACCGTCTGCAAGAAGAACATGAAGAATACCGTGATCAGGACTTGTGGTCATACCTTTTGCAACGAGTGTGTCGAGTCAGTGGTACAACTCCGATCCAGGAAATGTCCAAATTGTGGCAAATCGTTCGGTAGTAGTGATTATCAACGAATCACAATATAACAACATGGCTAAAAATGTATAAAAGGCGCTCCGGCTAGGACACGCATTGGGACGGAGTTCATTCGACAGAAAGGACATTGGATACTGTTGTCAACAAGGGTGGCTCACAGGCAAATCATAGCGTTCGATGTGTTTGGAAAGAGCTTTACGCACCATAGCAATAGCTGTGCATGTGGAAGATGCATTAGCATCGCGCTTGCAAAGAACAATGCAATAAATTCAACCACCTTCGCGCAACCAGTGACAGCTTTAGAAGTCTCGCATTGATCGTCGCTCAGTAGAATGGCTGCAGTGGTTTATCGTCCACATCCATATGCTCTCCTACATCTTTGACGTCGGTCTTCGCGGCGAGCTGCCTTTCTCTGATGCCATCGGAGTCACCGTCCTTCTCGTCCTTGCCTTCCTCGTCCAGATCCTCCATGCCCTCTATCGGCGGAAAGTGCAGCTCTTTCCAATCTTCGATCTCTTCAATGATGCTCTTGAGTCTATCCCGAATACTTTCGACAGCGAAAGTGCCAAGCAATAATCTTAAAGGAGGATACGAACAGTGTCCAAGCTGCCAAACCAGCTCTGCAGCTTTCACAGCACTCGTCGGCTGATTGTCTCCTATCCATTGCAGCATACGCAGAGCATGAGCTGAAGGAGAGTCTGATGCAGCGTAATGTGGCGATGGCTTGAGGATACGGAAATGCTGAAATTTCCTTCCAGACGCCGTATGAGCATCTTTCGCCGTTTCAGTGCGATACACACCTGGTGAAGCAGGTTGCGCATGGTCATCTCTTCTCATGTGACCAGCAATGACTAGTGTGAGCTTGATGTTGAACTGGTCAACCTCGTAAAGCAACGACTCAACGAGCCCTTCCACTGCATACTTCGTGGCACAATATGGTCCTAGCCCAGGCACACCTAAAGCACCACTCGTACTGCTGAAGATCAGATACCTGCCGGCTTCTTTCTCTCGAAAGTGTCCCAAAGAAGACTGGATGATATTCAACGTGCCCATGAAGTTCGTCTCAAACTGATTGCGAATCTCAAACTCGTCTTGATCCTCACACGGCCCAAGAACACCGTAACCATGACAAATAGCAATCACGTCCACATCTCCAAAACTATTTATCGCCTTCTCAAACACATCATCCACGGAGTCTCGTAGTCGTACATCACAAAGCAGAGCTGCATAATCTGTTTCGTTCGGATACCATTCCTGCATCGTCCGTAGATTGTCTGTGGTCCGCTGACCGACAGCACAAACCTTGTCACCATGTGCAATAGCTGAATTGACAAGGGAGCGACCCATATGGCCCGATGCACCGAAGATAAGCCATACTGCTTGCTTAGCTGGATTGCTGGGTGAAGGTGGATCTGTGCTTGCTGGAAGATGGACGTTTGGAAATGGCGAAGAATTGCTTGAGGATTGTGGGCGGGCTACATTGTCTATGGCAGAGTCAGAATTGCGATTGGACATGCTTCTACTGGATATGTAGACATGATATGCACGATAGAGAGTGCTCACCTACCTGTGTTCGATCCATCTTCGTGAAGCTTGAGGTTCGGTTGCGTCCTCGCCTATAAGCGACAGGCCAGCTTCTTGTCTTTACAATTTTCTTTCACAGCTTGGGCATGAAGCCAGCTCACCGACCAATTCCTTGGCCTGACTATCTTGATTTCTTAGTCAGGCTATGTCTTTCGTCGAGAACGAGCTCTTTGTTCTGTCTGGTCATCATATCTGACATCAGCTCGAGGTTGGGACAGGTCTTTCACTTCATGTTCACATTGCATTCACTTTCTGCGAAGTCAACGGCATCAGCCGTCTTGGCAAGCACAAGCAAAAGTTTGAGCGACTGTCAGCGAACTTTGCAGCACGATGGACGGGCCCTAACTCTACCGACGAGTTCCTGACTTTGGCTGGCCAAAATTACAGTGTATTGGTAAAGCAAAGCGTCTGACAATACAGGCTTCTCGCCCGTGCTCTCTGACTTTACTAGCCGAACCACCACCCATGCCTCCGCCCGTTGGCGCTTCATCGGCATCTGGAGCAGGTCACAAAGGACCCGCAAGACCAAATTCGAGAAAGTTCGCCAGCAATAAGTCCGAGAAGCCATCATATGCAGAAGCGGACGATTACTTTTCGACCAGCAGCAAAAAGGCACAACGTTCTACAGGGTATACAACCCCTCTTCACTTTGAGCTGTCCGAGACAGCCAAAAGGACTTCAAGAAGTGAAAGAGATCTCAGCCAGGCACTTTCTGAGCCTGCAAAATTGACCAAAGAAAATCTCCAAAATCTCCAGGCGGCACACGAGGCGAATTTGGCAAACATCGAATCTGGTTCAAGTTCCAACCTATTCGACCCCAATTTTCTGGCTCAAGCTTTCATGCGGAAGTCAAAGTCTCGATCGCCGGAAAAGAAAAAGCCTGACAAGAAAAAGGAAAAGAATACTCACCCACTGAATTTACCACCTGAGGAACTGCGCCGGTTGAGTGCAAGGATGGCACGAGACGAGAAGAGAAATTCTGTACAGATGGATGTGGATCAGAATGATAGTGCGAGTGGGACGGGAAGCGACGAGGCACAGGCTGACAACAGTTCGAGTTCGCATTCTCAGCCTGCGACGCCGGGCACAAATAATACGCCTGGTGCGTTTCCAGAGACGAATGGCGATGCACGAGAAGAGACCAAGTCACCCCCTCCACCACCGCATAGGATAAACAGCAACATGCAGCCGAAGATGGATCCTGAGGCTGCAAAAGCCGCAGGAAACAAGTTCTTCAAAGCCAAGGACTATGGTAGGGCTGTTGTTGAATATTCAAAAGGTATGTGTTACCAGAGCATGTGTGAATTCCACTGACCATATGCAGCTGTCGAAGCCGACCCATCGAATCCAACATATCTCTCAAACAGAGCCGCGGCATATATGTCAGACAACAAATTCCAGGCAGCCCTGGGAGACTGTCTACAAGCCAATCGACTCGATCCAGATAACGAGAAAGTATTACACAGACTAGCACGAATATATACATCACTAGGTCGACCAGAAGATGCCCTTTCAGTATACTCCAGAATACCCAACGCCTCGGCAGCGGACACAGTAGCAGCCAAAAAGGCAATGCACAGCATAGAAATGGCAGAACGACAACTCGACCAACCAGAAGGTGACGGCAAACAAGCAATATGGAACATCGACCAAGCAAAACAAACCCTCGGCTACGGCACACCCATGCCCAGACGCTGGCAAGTCATGCGCGCAAGAGCAAATCTGAAGATAGGATCTTCGAACGCTCTAGGCGAAGTCCAAGGAATTGCACAAACCCTCATGCGCGACAACCCGATGGACGCCGAAGCTATGACCCTCGCCGGCCGCGCATTCTACCTCAAAGACGAAAAAGGCGTCGGCAAATCGGACTACCAGCGCGCAGAAGACTGTTTCCGAAAAGCCCTCTCATTCGACCCCGACATCTCCGAAGCGAGAGATTACCTACGCATGATGAAAAAGCTCGAACGCGCCAAGAACGAAGCCAATGACCTATACAAGCGCGCGAAATGGGCAGACGCTGTAAATGCATACACAGAGTGTCTCGAGATCGACCCTCAAAACAAAATCACAAATGCCAAGATCCTGGGAAACCGTGCCCTAGCACGCTCGAAAATCGACCAATTCGAAGAAGCGAAAGCAGATTGCGACGCAGCTCTTAAACTCGACCCCACCTACACGAAAGCGAAACGCACCAGGGCAAAAATCACAGGCGAACAAGGTGACTGGGACCAAGCAGTGAAAGACCTCAAACAACTAGCAGAAGACAACCAAGGCGATCCCGAAATCGCCAAAGAACTCCGCAACGCAGAACTCGAGCTCAAGAAATCGAAGCGCAAGGACTGGTATAAGATCCTCGGTGTGCCGAAAGACGCGGGTGATAAAGAGATTGAACGCGCGTATAAGAAGAAAGCCGCTGTATTACATCCGGATAAAACTCAGGGCGATAAGGAGAAAGAGGAGTTGTTCAAAGACTGCTTGGAGGCGAAGGAGACGTTGCTTGATCCGCAGAAACGACAGATCTATGATTCTGGTGCGGATTTGATGGAGCCGGGCATGGGCGGGATGGGTGGAAATCCGTTTGGTGGTGGGTTTGGACCGGGTATGGGGGGTGGTGTGCAGATTGACCCGGAGATGTTGTTCAATATGATGGGTGGCGGTATGGGTGGAGGGCAAAGAGGTGGGTTTCCTGGAGGTGGTTTCTCGTTCCAAACTGGTGGACAGGGGATGGGTGGTGGAAGAGGTGGGTTTCCGTTCGGCTAAAAATGACACAGTCGAGGTGTTCTGAAGGAGACTTGATAGAGCGGAAGAATGGATCTGAAAGCCTACGACCATTGAGTGTGAGAGCCACTGCTCCGTGAGAATGTGGTGGGTATAAAGGGCGTGGTTCTGGAAGCATTTGACAGAGAACAGCACAACAAGCTGGACGAGACGTACAGAAAGATCATGTGAGTTCAGGATGAATGAAGCATGAAGTATAGTTGTGCAAATCAACCACCACAGAAGCATGATCGATATGTAAATTGGCATGAAGGACAATAGAACCTGATTATCAGCGGCATGGAAGGCGTAAAAGCGATCGTCATGTTGCACGCAAACATGCACATGAAATAGAATTTTCGATATCTATCATACATTTTCGGTTGATATTGCAGTCACTAGATCATGTTCATTGATTTCAGTCCTGCTGATAGGAACACTTTCTTCGTTCTCAGGGCGAACTGTCCTTCAAGCAGACTTGAGGCACAATGTCGCCAAACTTGCTTCATTAGAAATGAGGTGCTATGTTGTGAATGTGATAGGTCTGAATAGGCGCTATCTTAGACGAGGCATGCTGCACTTCACGCTTGGATAGCCCTAAAACTACTCCTTCATTCTCGCAATGCATTTATCAACTCTGAATAAACATCGTTTCTTCCTTGATGCTCTCTCGACACATCACAAATATTTACCAGCCATCGTTATCGCTATCGACCTTCAGCATAATGCGAAATCGATTGCAATTCTCTTACCATTAGTTCTCTTATCGTTCATCGCCAGAATCTCTTGATTAACATAACAGTGGCGACGACTGAGCTGACGGCTATTGCCAATGGCATGGCTAACCCTCTCAGAGTCAACTCGACCCGCTGCACTCGGTCTTCTGTATCTGAAATCGGCGGCCAGTGATCGTGTCGATCTATTCTGGTAATACGATTTGGATCTGGATAGAAATATCGGGTGGTGATTTCGATTGGGTCAGGAAGCCGTCGAAATCCTTCCCTTGGCGAATCCCCACGATCAGCCCTAGCTGGTCTGACCGCTTCATCGTCATGCTCTTCGTCCTCAGCGACAGAGTGCCAATCGTTCATGGCGCTTTCGTGTCCCCATCTGAATTCACCGCGACCTCCTCGACCAGCTTGACCAGCTCGACCTCTACGAGTGCCCCGTCCCCTTTGTGGCGCAGGAGGCAGTGGGAGCTCCAAGCGCAAAGGAAGTGGATCACCTTGAGCAATTGGAAGAACGGGAGCTTCGGTATTCTGTGAGTTCCGAGTGTTGTGGCCAGTATATGGTGGAGGGTCGTCAGCAGCACGTGATAATAGGTTGTTGGCAGGTAGTGAAGCTGGAGCTCTAGTAGATGGTGTAGTATCAGGTGGAGAGTCTGGTATAGGTGGCGATTGTTCATCTTGGCCATGGTGGCCGAAGTGTCGCTCGCTTCGGTCCGGCGGACCATTCGAAGGTTCGTGAGGCCACCAGAAACGGTATGGGTAAGTGAATAGAGGATCCCGTTCATCAGTATTGCCCTGAACAGCTAACGGAGTAGTCGATGGGTGAGTTTGATCCCCAGCTGGTGCATTTGTCGCCTCTTCAGCGTTTGGTCTTTCGTCCATAATTTAAGTTGAAACGTAAAAGCAGAGTAGGAGATATGGAAAGCTCATATTTACAGCTTAGCAGCGTAGGCAGCACTTCTTCCGACATTCATGTCTGCACCACGGTTTCGACGGATCGTACAAAGTCCACAAAGCTGGATCCGTTTGACTGTTCAAAGAATAGTTTGGCAACTCCGAGGGCTCTTTGATGCAGGAGTCGTTGAAGCCTGCGCAAAGCTAGACAGCTCTAGCCATGTGACAAAACACTCGGAGAAAGGAAGCAAACGTCAAGCAGAACATTCATTCCTGCACTGTACTTGAGCACTATTGGTATGTGGATTACCTCCTTTCAGTAGCATTGTCGTCGCTTGCGCATTCTGTAGAGCCTTCTAGCCTCTGCATCTGGGCTTTGTCGTCGCCACTCAGCTCGTGCACATTACCGCCAGATCGCTCTGCCAGTTCAGAGCGTTCTCGGACCATCTCTCCTGGGACTTCTGTATGTGTTGCCTTCTCATTGCATTCAGCTTCGATACAGCTTGGTGGGCCTGTCTGAAGACCCTTCTTTTTCTTGCGCATAGCACGCCTTCTCCGTAGCCAGAGCCATGTTGGAACAATGGCGATTATGATCGACAGGGGTATGCCGATTGCCAACCCAAGTATCAGTCCAAGATTAGTGTCAGGCTGAGATGCCGTGGAAGATCCGCTTGACGATACAGCCCGTGAAGGACAATCCACGCTGAACTGAGAAATAGTTGTGTCGTTCCTAACGCATTGTCCTTGAAAGATCTCGTACTTTCTCCCATCGCCACAGTAGCTGTTGTCATTAGCGTACACCGTCACTACAACAGACGCGTGTTAGTAAGGGTAGAATCCACTGCCTGACGATAAATTGTACCACAGATTCTTACCAGTGCAGGGTGTGTCCAAAGTGTGGATTTTGAAGGACCAAAAGGAGTTAGTAATCTGAGTACAGATGCCATCAGCTGAACCAGATACATATATCGGATTGAAGTCAGAACAATTCGAGCCTGAGTACAGTGCTAATGAGCCATTCGATGGACTTGCCATGTTCTGTTTGTTAGGAAAGAGGCAGGAAGAGATTAGGCAGAAGAGCAACTACCGTGGGCATTAACAACTTCGGTTCACATGCGCGCCTGCCTTCGCCAATTTGACGGCTGCAGATGACGCTGTGGTCAATCTCGAACGAGGTGATTGGCGTCAATTTCCTCAACAAAGGCATATTCAGGCTGTAGCTGCATTTTGTGTAACATCATACCCACCTGGGAACTGCGCTCGTCCAGATAAGTCCGATCGATGCACAATGCGTCAACCCAGAGTTTTGGTTGCACATTGCCTATACTTTAGCATGCTCGCAGAAAACGGTAGAGGTTCTCAGGAACCCCAAATTTTTACGCCAGTAACGATAATACCGTAATCTGCTTCGTCCTTACCCCAAACGTGTGACAGTGCTGCGTGGTCAGTCCCAAGCCTTTGCACTGTCATCGTGCACCGAGCATATTCGTCATCTGGCCAGGAACGACCTCTACGACTCGTATCTCGTCTTTAGAGGCAAGTCTAGGCCATCTGTCATTGAGCGACATTGACGTCTGTGACGGACTGGGGGTTCTTGATCTTGTACGTGTAGTCTCAAGCCGCGGACAGCATCGGTCATCGAAACGACAAATACTAATAGTATCATCGATTTCGATAGTAGCCTGACCTTTTAAATCGGCCATGTTCAACGTTAAAATGACCACTCATCAGAACATATTCAGCCTATACCCACAACGACTCTGCGAAGCATCATGATGACCATTGCGATGTATCTCTACGAGCAGGCTGATAGTCTGACAGCTCGTATTAAGGTGGGTCGCTTTGGCGAGAGATAGTACTAGCTTAGTAGTGCAAGCGAGGACACGTGCTGGCACCTGCAACAGGATATTAGGAGTTTTGTAGCTTTCGAGCAAGAGACCTCGAGGACCCCTGCTTTGATAGACTGAGTGGGATGTGGCAAAAATACATCGTTCAATGAGTTACTTCGAGCCTGACGTCGAATTCGAAGGTAGAAGAATGTGCTTTAGTACAAATGAACGGTAGAGCCGGTGAAGGCAAGTAGACCAGAAGGTGCCTGAGGCATGAGTTTTTGATACTTGCCTACCTACGTACCTTTTGTAAAAGATCTTTATTCTTTGCCAATGGCCAATTTCAATGAAGAGTATAAGATCGAACCGCTTGGTAATGATGGTATAAGCTCGATCGATTGGAGACTTTCAATATGCACAAGCTGAGTCAGAGTACTGCATATACCAGTAGTTCTGACTCAACTCCGGCTCTTTCGCTGCAACGGGCAAGCAATACAGTTTGTCGAATCATGAATCGCAATCGCCGTGCGTGCTGACTATCGACTCCAGCGTCGTCTGTCGGCTCAACTAACTCCATCATTGCTTGTACGCTATATGCATGTCTCAGACGATCTTGGCAGCGTGCCTTGGCAGACGCTTGTTTCTCGGTAAACTACGAGCCATTTGACCCGCCAAGAAACGCCGCTCCAACTTCGCCGTTGAGATCCGGGGTTGAAATGGCTCGTCAATTCAGTTGGAGCGCTGTGGTCGGCACGATTGACGTATAAACAGTATCAACACGGCAGTATGTCTCGAGGAGCATTAGCGGGTAATGGTCGGATCAACGTAGAAAGAGCTCAAATTGTTTAGTGGTAAGGACCACGTTTGTATTACGAACTAGCAGAGATATTCTTCTCACGAGCACAGGTCTGCAGCTTGTCCTCGAGTTTCAATGAAGGTAACGGGCTCATTCCCGAGCTCTTACGGCTTAATCGTGTCTCATGATAGCTTCGTTTGTTTAAGTCATATCATCGTAAAAGTTTCCAGCGCTGGCTGTATGAATTTATGTCTTAGTCAATCTATGACCAGTTGCCCCATCCCTGGGAGGAGCATTCCTTGGTCACATAGACTTCCTTGGTGATAACCTGATAATAGCGTTAGTCGGGAGACACTTAGGTAATCTATGCAATAATTTACCTTCTCAACAGGAGCTGGTGTGACCACTGAGGTCACTACTGAGGTCACCACTGATGTCGCCACTGAGGTGATTGTCTGGGCTGGAAGCGTTTTGGTTTCAGTCTGAGCTGGGAGCGTCTTGGTAGTCGTTTGCACTTCGGTCTTGTATGCTGTGACTGGGACGGTGACAGGTACAGTAACTGGCTTCTCAACCTCTTTTGTCTGGACTGAGGTGACCGTGTTAAATTGAGTCTCGGTCTTGCTGGGAGATGTTAGCACTGCGTCAAGGCACTGTGAGCCTGAAGTGGTGGCTCTACACATCATGAGACCTACTAGATAGTGCTATATTGGACCTGCTTCTCTGGAGTCTGTGTAATGTACACAGTCTCGCATTTCGAGCTCTGCCAGTCGTTCCATTGTGGGGCAGCAGCAGCGAGAGCTGCGAAAGCTAGGATGGCGACCTTCATATTGATATTGATGAGGGTAAGCGAATGAAATAGCGAAAGTGTCTGTCAAAAGATTGTTCAGGTCTGGTTGAGTTCGAAATTTCATGCTCGCGATTCTTTTGTGTTTATATACCAGAGGAATCACCTACTAGGGTAGCTCAGGTTCGACTTCTTCGTCATGGGATTAATCGCGTTGTCAAGCAGAAGTTGTGCCGTGAGCAAGGCCATAAGGTGGATTAATGGCACCCATTTCGTAACAAAAACTCCAGCTTACCAATGGGATGGATCCAGATGGTACATGCTTGGCTTGGCAATCGAGTACCTCTCGATTGAGTCTTGAGAAGGCTGCTCAGCTGATAATGTGTTGTATGGCCTGCCACCAATTTTCGGGACTTCTGGCCGTTCCTTGCATAATGCCAAGACACGTGTCTCAAGAACGTTCTTTGCCAAGAAGTAGCTACTGCACAGGCGAGTATCCAAATATAGAGGAGTTGCTAGTGCGAGCATGCAAATAAACACATCACTCGTCCGTTATCGTGATATGTTGTTCCCCTGGTAAAATAAGGCGGAGTGTACAGCATGTTTCCAGCCACAGCGCGTTAGTTCAGCATTGACAGCTCTTAGTCAAGCAAGTCACGATTCATGAGATCAAACCCGAGAGCATCGTGCAAGTAATAAATGGTCCTCGCTGTGCAGAACATACCAGCACGATGCAACCATAAGTACCTATGTAGGTAGTATGTCATCAGTCTTCCCCGTCTTCCGCAAATGAGCCGCCCCACTATGCGACTCCACCTGAGCAGACTGAATGGGAAAGGCTGGTGATGGATATATACGCATATGGATTCTGAACGATGATCATGTAACGGTGTTGTGGACTTGAGCTCACTGGAAGTCTTTGTTTGGCTGGTGGATTGTGGGTAACAAGACATCGGTAAGACATTGGACCTGCTTTCAACCTTCAGCTGGTGTAGGTGGTATAGCAAGTATGGGCACTGATAGACCGATATAGCTCCGTGATAAAGGCAATTCGCGCTCGTACCTGACGTAGAGGAGAGCCATCAGAACACGGCTTGTGTATCCTGGTCAAGACTTGTTCAAGATCTGCCTCATAGACCTTCGAGCTCGTATGACCGTGCCTCCGACCATATCTCCCTCCTTTGCTTTGACGGTCTGGAAATCCAGGTTGAGTTTATCGACATACCAATTTCGAGCTGCGGTCGTCTGCAAAAAGATGGCCGCATCTTTCTCGTCGGCTATATCACAAGCTCGTTGTGCGAGTACTTTGCCGATCCCCCGACTTTTGTAATTATCGTCTATACCAACGAGCTCAATCGCATAATGCGGCTCTGATCCCATTAACTTCTGCCGCGATTGCTTGAGTTTGACATGTGCCTCTGTCCAGACTGGACTGTGATCTGGAGTCAAAGGAACCACGGAAGTTATACGACTGTTCGCTCCTGGCGTTGTATTTGGGCCATAGTAATCCATGGTAAGGATGCCAACAGTCTGACCTGTGGTACCATCAACGGCGACTAATATCCGTGCGGCTGCATTACTCAGAGCAGCTGAATATGTAAGCTCCCACCATCTCCGAGTAGCTGGTGTGTCAGGGATTATCTGTTGTAGAAAAGCATCCGGAGCATAAGCTCGTGGGATCATCGTTGCCATTGAGCTTACATCGGAGGCAACATAGTCTCTGATGATGATGTCGTCCATTGCTACCATGGTTTTCGGCGCCAGACACTATGATGGCATGAAGCAACAACAATCCCACTGTAGCTTGTCGCTGTCTGCGATATAGGCGTGTAATCAGACCTAGTATGCCAAGAGATTCAACGCTAGTGCCCGATGAGTTTGTTGCTTGACAATGTATCCAAGGTTGTGCTACAGTAAAGCGCGTTGGGGCCGGAGCGCGATTAACAAGCACGAAGATAGTGCTACATTAGCTTTTTTCTATCATTCTGGTCATTCATCCTGATCATCATTTCTTCGTAGCCTCCCAGATCGTCGTGCTGGGGTTGCTTGTGCTGTTCTTACTCGACGGTTTGCAGCTCTTTCACCTGTAACATCACTTTCAATAATGCCATCGCCTGCTCCATTGTCAAGCTTAAGTGCTACTACATCTCCTAAGGTTCTCTTGAGTCGTCTTTCGAGTTCGTCGCGCTCTATCTTTAGCGGCCGTCTCCCTTGAGTATCATCCTCTTCTTGTCCTGCTTCTGGCAGTTCTAGACCAGGACCTCGTCCATCCAGACCAAAGCCATACATAGCACGAACAAAGCGAGCTGCGCCTTCTCGACCTATCTCACGTTTGCCTCGTGGTCCCACAACCCATTCTACAAGCTCTTCGCCTGTGGAGTTATCTTTCCGCTTCTCGACGTAGCCTTGACGTTCCAGCTTTGCAAACAGTTTGTCGATGTTTTCTGAGCCATCTGGCCCTGTTGGTGCAAACTCACGCAGTCCAAGTCGTTGAAGGTGTCGTAAAAGTCGAGTATCAGATATGGGTTCTGTAGCGTCGTAGTCCTCGTGGCCAGAAGGTGTATGCAGGTAAAGTAGAGCAACAATGATATTGCAGATAGCAGTGTAGGTGGCTTCAGTATCCTGATCAGGAGCACGTGTAGGCACGAGTAGCTCTTGTCTGACTTTGTATCCTTCAGGTAAGGTTGATATTAGTATCCAGCTTTGGGCAGAGGCCACAGGGTCCTTCGCTGATCTTCGACCTTGCGTATCTAAAGCATCAATGTCTGGTTCTTTCTGAGATCGTGCTTTTTGTGTAGCAGCCTGCGTAGCTTTCTGGCTTGCGGCTTTTCTGCGATCATTAAGTCCTGTCTTTTCCTTGGTCGGCAAGCCCACAAGTTCCATACCGAAGACATCACGCAGCGTTTTTTGAGCGCCATTGAAAACCGTGTTGAAGTTCTTTCCTCTACCGCTTCCGCTATCGTTTTTCAAGATTTCGGTGATCTCAGCACGGCGTACGGGCTTTCTTGCATACTCCGAAGAGAGCGCCAGTCGGACTGCTTTCTTGATCAAGGTTTTCTCAGTGGTCTGACTGTCCGCTGCTTCTGCATCTGACACATCCTGAGAGCCTGAAACCACAGATTGTGGTGTTCTTTGGCGTCTGCGGGGCTGTTCTTGCTCTGACTCATTTTCAGATTCCTCATTGTCACGAGAAATAGCCTCAGACCGCCGCTTTAGTTGTCGCGGCATATTCGAGGGCTTCGCACAGGTATAGCATCTTGCTGCGTGGCGCACGCATTCAATGTAAACGCAGGCAAGCACGAAACCTCAGGAACGCGTGAAGACGCGTCTCGGCCCGATGGTGGAGCTTTCCCAGCTACTAAGCGTACTAGTGAGGCCGTCTTCATATTCGACAACGATATCACGATCTTCCATCCTTCAGGTCATCTTCATCATCGAAGAAGATCAAGGACGGTACCTTTCGTAGGAGTGCAGATATGAAATGGCTTTTGACAGACATAACGCTCGGTCTCAGATGTGTACCAAAAGGAGGTGGACGATCTTTCTCCAAGCAGGTCCAGTTCACTGACTCGAAAGATGGCTGAAGCGTCACATTGTTTCGCAACAAGTCTGCTTACAAGCCATAGAACACATGGCGGAGCTCGATATATCGTCAGCCTCAGTGTCAGCATCAAGCTGACTGTGCATGACAGGGCTGTGGCGTCAAATTTCGAACACAAGTCACTTCCTAAATGGGTCAAGCTCATTTCATTTGAGGTATACCCATGTCAGTTCTGGGAGTAGCCTCGCTCCTTGATTTGACGAGCACCAGTCTAGAAGGAGCTGGCGAGGATACCCTGTCGGACTGATATTCGAAATATAGGTCGAGCACAAAGATGTGTTATTTTTGTGTTGCTCTTCATGCTTTTGCGTTCACGTTCCCGCACTATACAAGCTATATATCAGCTTCCACTGGACGGTCATACACAACCGTGCTCTAACGCTAATTCTAAGGACAGGAGACAGTAGCAGAATGTGGCAGAGCTCAGGAGCTCCTCAGTATCATCCTTTGACGGATATACCAGGTCATCAGCCTGGGCACGTTGCTCATGCAAGCCCGAACTTCAGTGATTATACAGCCTCATCTTCCTCGCCTATGCTCAATGAGAAGAACAAATACCATGACACGACATATACCGAAAATCCAGCTTATGGCAAGCAGGGCACATACGCAGATTATGGCACTGGAAGCTATAGTACCAATAGAAGAACAATCGAATCCCTACAACGGTGGAATAACATTCTGGGATATGCTCTGGGCATATTCAGCGTCGGCTTGACACTTGTCATGGAAGGCATCATGGTCTATGTTCTCGTTAAGTTCTATCAGACTAAGGACATCCCTGCACCTGATCGGACGAGTCCCTGGGCCAAGGACACAACGCTATGGCCAACTTTAGTCTTGCTCGTTGCAAGTTTGCTGACCTTCCTGGTCGAGGTTGCGTCCATGATTGCGGCGTGCTGTCGTAAGACGAAAGTGGAGGATAAGATAACATGGCTTGGCCGGACTGTCAAAGTTGCACAATGGGTTGCGGTGTTCATTCTTTACAGGATTGGAAAGACAAGCAGGGATCTATGGGGTTGGAGCTGTGATGACAGAGCAGCCGCAATTCAGCAATTCTATGTTACAGACCTTGACTTTCATGCTCTTTGCACCGAGCAGGTAAGTCGGCCTCGGTCGGTCGATGGACAGAACTGGAGCTGACAATGTACAGACCTATGCATGGTATTTTTCAATCGCCGAGACGGTCTTGAGTGTCATCTTGATGGTCGCAGCCTTCGTATTCACTATCAAGCTTCACAAGGTCAAGGGCAGGAGGTGACGATGGAACCAACTTGAAGTACAAACCTGAAACTTGGACCCTGTGGTCAATGACGTCAATCTGACGAGGCACTCGACCAGTACTCACATACAGATAACACTGTTCGAACAGCTCGAGCTGACCAAGTCAAGCTACAATTCTTTCATACGACATATGTGGCCCAGCTCACTGCATAACAACGTGACACAACAGCCAAAAATCCCAGCAACTTCAAAATACGGTCAGGCATAATGACCGAACCGGGATTCTCACGCGCTGCCGCGGCTTTGACAACGAAGAATGCGCCAAAACCAAACGGCAACTACAGTCATGTCGTGAGAAGCGGCAATCATTTGTACTTGTGCGGGTTCATGGGCGACGATGCAGCCTCTGGCAAGATCTTGCATAACAAGATAGAAGGACAAACAAAGCAGATCATGCGCAACATCGAAGCATGTCTGGAGGCGGCAGGATCCAGCTTAGACAAAATCATAAGCCGGCGCATATACATGGTCGATATGAGTGAGTTTCGCATTGTTGATAGGATATGGGGTGAATGGATCAAGGAACCGTATCCAGTGAGCACATGCATTGGTGTGACGGCTCTTGCCAAGGAAGGTGCCAAGGTGGAAATTGAGGTTGTTGCAGAGGGCTAGTTGAATGTTGCAAGTCGTGAAATCACTGGCAAGTTACGCGATGGTCACCACCTCGACGTTGAAATCCGAATATGGTCTTCGACATCCTGCTGATCATCGCTCCTGTTGTCCAAGGATCGATCAGGAATATGCAACGTAGTGCTTGAGCTGATGGGATCTGACACAATGCAGTGCAGCGGAGGTTTGTGACATTGGTAGCACGGATCCCGTTTGGGTCATTCGGGCTCAGTGACGCCTAACCCAATTAATGGCCTGAATGTCGTTTGACGAGTATTTTGACCTTCTGTTAAGCTTGTGAAATGAATGCAACACCTATAGTACTAGTATGATCGCGCGTCGGGTCGGCCGTTAGCGTGACGTGCCAAGTCGACCTTGGCCTCAGCTCGAGTCGGCAATGCTATTAGCGTGAACAAATTTGTTTATATGAGGCCAATCCAGTGGCTTGTGGCTAGCTGTACATCGCTTCCAGCTCGGAAACATCAAGGTATAATGGCTCAGTCATTATGCAGCTTCCAGTCGCAGTGTTGTAGCATAGCCAGCTGAAATTCTGGCTCTCCTTCATATCTGGCCAGACCTCATGCTTAACCAGTTACAGAAGACGCCTGCATCGTGCTGCAAGCCATACGCAAGGGCTCGCAGCTAGCAGACGTTCGTACGTTGTGGACTACTGAATGCGGGCATTCAATTAAGAATACTGCGTACACTGCTTGAAAATGCCCATATAAGCTTGGAAAAATGCCACGAGATCAATCATATCACAGACTCGATCGAAGACAAACGAGATTCCTACTCAGAAGAAATCATGGCAGAAGGTGGATTGATCGTTTTGAACGGTGATGCTGGCGATTTTCTTTTCATTAACAGCAATTTCAATCCTCCTGTACAGACACGGTTCATCAAGGGTATTGACAGTGTCACGCGTCTCAAAGATGCCATGATGCTTGAAGACTCTGCAGTTAGTGATGATGGTAAACCTGTATGGTGCTTGTTATTGATCGTGACAGGTTCTTCGCCAATGGCTCTCACAAGGGGACATTTTAGAAGGTGTGATCGATGCTGATACTGCCGAAACAGCGTTCACAAACTATTTTGTCAATCAAGCCACCCTAACCTGTGATGGCTTCGGAGAGGCACCTTTTGTCTGGGAAGCAGTTGATGATGTGCTACTTGAAGAGGCCTTAGAAGCGGCAGCTGAGGTTATCGAACTGGCACTGGCTGCTCTTGTGGCTCTTCGGAAGTAGGGCAAGAAGCCATCGAAGTTCATGCTGAGCAAGTGTTTTCCAGACCTTGGTATGCACACCACACGATAACCTGCTCCGGTAGAAGATCATTCTAACAGGATCTTTTCAGCGACTGTCACAGGCACGGCCCCGTTTTCTATCAATGTACAGAATAATGTCAGGGACAATAATTTGGGAAGCAAGATTACCTTGACGAACTGGGCCATTCACGATGAAGGTGGGCTGACAATCAGTATCTCTCCTCCACCACCTGGATCGAACGTACCGCAATACAAATCAGTGACGATGCAGTGGCAGACATCGAGTTTTCTCGGATACCCCGCGACTGACGGATATTTCATCATCAGTACTGCCACTGGGTATATGGGTCGATATATATTCTTTGGAGGCGTTATACTAGGGATTGGAGCTGCACTTTATTAAATGATATATTGCTCGAACAGTGCTCCGCCACAGGATGCCCTCAACTTTCCAACAAATTACAATCGCTGGTTGACACCGGTTGACAATCCATCGAAACCGTACAACTTCGACACCAGCACTCCTGGGATCAATGCACAGGTGAATACCGTTGCTTCAGACGAGGGTCTTACAGTCAAGATCCTGTTGACCGACAAATAGCGAGCAAGAATATATCTGAGCCCGGCATATCAAAGCATTGAAGCTGATGATGTGCAGTAACGCTGCATATATGCTCCTCAAGCCGTACTTTAGCAGAACGTGTTGAACCAACATTCACGGTAGATACCACAATACGAGGAATACGAGATACCTCGGCAAACGCGTGATCTTGGCGCGTTTGCTCCGTCGTAGATACAGTGACGACAAGATAGATTCGAAAATTAGGCAACTGTTCCGTGACATGTGGACATCTAAAACATCTAAAACGATGGCGCACGATCGAGCATCGTCACAAAGGCGAGCGTCCCTCGCTATCGGTCCAGGGATATCGTGCTTGACACAGTATTATCGCTCGAAAGCACCTCCCTGATCACCGCTACCAAGCACCTCGCTGGCTCAAAAAGCAGGAAATAAACATGGATCTCTCACCAACTCAGCTCATCAAGCTCCTTATCCCTCGTATTCCTCTAATCTTCAAGCTAGCGATATACAATCGTTTAGGTTGGTCACCATGTGCGGACCGCCAGGACCCAAGGACAGAGATCGTGGTTGCGATTATCAAGAGCACACTCACAGGCAAGAAGCCATTAGGTGAGATCCAGCAGATGGGTCTCACGGACCCAGGAGTGAAAGGACCGTTGTGGATCGCAAAAGCGACATGTCCAGCTCCTGGATCGGAAGTTCGAGAAGCCGTGATACGAGGCATAAAGGAGCTTGGTGATGGTAGCGAGCTGTTCGACCTTCCTGCGATTGCTGATGTCGAGGGTGAATGGACTGGACATAGAGCTGGTGCAGATAAGAATACACCTCAGCCACAATTTCCTGGTGGTCAGAAAGAGGTGTATTCGCACCTTATGAAAGAGGTTACAAGTCCAGTCACCATTCTTTACTTTCATGGAGGCGCATACTTCCTGATGGATCCAATTAGCCATCGTGCACTCAATAGCTCTCTTGCGAAGAGAACTGGTGGAAAATGCTTTTCTGTGCGCTACAGACTTGCACCTCAGACAGCTTTTCCTGGACAATTGGTCGATGCTCTGACAGCTTACCTGTATTTGTTGTCCCCTCCCGAAGGTGCTTTCCACGAGCCTGTTCAAGCGAAGCATATCGTGTTTGCTGGCGATAGTGCTGGTGGTCATCTGAGCTTTGGACTTATGCTGCTCATACTAACTTTGCGAAAAGCAGGAGTGACCACTATCCGATTTCATGGTAAGGACGTGCCACTTGAGCTGCCTGCAGGTGTAGCTGGCAATTCACCTTGGGTTGACGTTACTCGAAGTATGCCCAGTGTAAATGCGAACGCGAAGTATGATTATCTCGATCCTCCTAGTCCGACAGGTCTGCCGCTCAAACCACTTCCTGAGGACGATATTTGGCCTACTAAGCCACCAAGAGCAGAAATATTCTGTCGTGCCAGCACATTGACACATCCATTGTGCTCGCCTTTGACAGCTACGTCTAAGCATTGGGAAGGTGCTCCGCCCGTCTTCATGTGCTTGGGTAATGAAGGACTAGAAGACGAGATAACCGTCTTAGCTAGACGTATATACCAGGCTGGCGTCAATGTCGAATTTGTTGGCTATGAAGGACAGCCACACTGCTTCGGCATGATCTTTGCTACTACCGAAGCTGGTAAAGATTGTCTGAGTCGATGGGGAGCATTTGCAAAGAGTGCTGTGGAAGGTACGACCCAGAAACGTGATACCGGGAAGTGGTGTATAGCCAAGACCAGTCCTCTGAAATGGAGAGAGGTGAAGCTGGGCGAAATGGGCGTAAGTGATCTGCATGTGACAAGCAGGATGCAGGAGATGAAGAGCTATGGTAGTGAACGAGAAGCAAATTGGCGAGCTGAGTACGAAAAGACTGGACGCGCTAAGCTATAGCATGATCAAAGTGTTGACTCACGCTGGACCTATTTATGGTCTCCAAGAGCTCGTCCTCGAAGCATAGCTTTCCTCTATCTGTGGGCACGATCCCCACCAGACGACAATAATGACTGCCGTATGGTCACCTCAGGCTCACTCACAATTTGATTCCTTTACTATCGCTTCAGAAAGGGTGGATACTCGCGATAGAAACCCTGGGAAGAGTCACATTCGGGTTCATAACCTATGTGTATCTAATTGCATAATTTCTCCCACTATCTATCTATACGCTCGCCCACAATCATGGCTAAGCAAAGCAGCTTTATGACACTGAAGTATAACTTTCCCACGGACAAAGCAGAAATTTTGTCGCATCTACAGCCTGGTAACGCGAACTACTTCGACATGCTAAATTCAATTAGACATGCCGAAGGACCGCTGACGGAATTTCCGAAGATACTATTGCAGAGTATTGTGCAATGTCTTAAAGACGGTAGCGATGCGCATTCCGGTAATCATTTGTGGAGAGATCGTTCACTCACTGGCAATACTGGCGACGTCTGCAGCTTTGAGCTCTCTGACAGTCCTGAGACGCTGCTACCAGCAAGTCGGTTTATTTACAATGACATCAAAGGTAGGAAGAAACAGGTTGTTGTGGTTGACTTCCCCGAGAACAGACACGTTCCAAAAGGGCAAGCCATCGTCAGTGTCACTTACCCAAACCGACGACTGGGTAAGTGGCGTAGAGAACCTGGAGCTTATGCTTTGTGCTGTGGGATCTGGTCTCCCAATGGCAAGGACGAGACCAAAGCTGCTGGTACTGCGACTGCTGTCATGCTTGTGGTTCGAAAGTCGCTTACCGGAAACACCTTATCACAAGTCGCAAGGAAGACGTCATACGGAGAAGTTCCCCAAGTCAAAGCCGAAGACACTAACGACCACGGCATCATGCAGATCCCATTCTTGGCTTTCGACGAGGCTCTTCGATATTGCGACTTCGACAAGAATCATTGGCAGGTTACAGAAGCTGAAATGGGAGCTTATGGAATCAAGCCGGAGGACGTCAAAGTTCGTGTGGCATCGCAAGACTTCATCACTGCCACAAACGAGTATGATAGAATACGCTTCGAAGTTGGTCGCGACATCATGAAACGAGATTGGCAAGCAGGAAAGCGCCAAGACTTGAAGGCTCGCGATCTATTCATGTTCAGTATGTGGGTAGTCCAGACCTGCCGAAAGCTCATTTACATCAGCCGGAAAGTCCTCGAGAACGACTCGAACATCCTATTGAAACTCTCACTGCACCAGAGGCGTCTGGTTACAGCTCGTGAGTACGAGCGTCAGTATTTAGCACTGGTAGCCGAGCTTATATCTCTGAGACAAATTCCTAGTGATGCTGATATAAATAGGATGAAGCAGTCCAGGATCGAAGAAGTGGACAACAATGAAGTGATTGAGTTGGACTCATCGGACATCGAAGATGGTGACGATCCTGACTACGTGCCAGATGAAAATGAGGCTAAGCTAGAGAAGTCCTTCTCAAACGTCAAACAAGAATTTCGCAACGAATCGGTCTACACAGAGGATGAGGAAGAGATCACTTTACATGATCTCGAGACCGAAGGCGAGGAGCATGTCAATAAGAAGGCACGGCTCGGGAAGCAAGCAAGAGAGACTGCAAACCCGGTAATGTTCGCACGAGAACAATCCGAAGGCAGCACTATCGAAGTCAAGCCATCGCACGCAACTATACGCCTATCTCGAGCGACTACGGTGACGAATGTGCCGGAAGTTGCTATCAAAAGCGAGCCATCAACTATGACGAGTTTCGAACAGTTTCTTGATCATGTCCAATTTATCTTCAAAGACCAGGCTGGGGCGAATACCCGGACAACCACTTTTGCAAGCTGCGGCAATGCTGCCAAGTTGCTCGAGCACGCAATCGTGGCTAGAATTGCAGATAAGACGAGCCGGATGTTACTCGTCCAGATTGGTGATCATGCTGGCCAGCCTATCAGTTGTGACGATCAACAACAGTTCATAAAGTTCATCGTGGACCCCTTGAGAGGGCTATGGCAACCAGGCGAAATTCATAGACATGTCATTGTTGTTGTGACAAAATATTGGTGAAGCGCGCATCGTGGTATGGCTGCACCTGGAGATCGCAAACCGGTATTGAGTACGGGAGGACGGTAAGGACTGTGCTGAACCGACAGACAGCATTACAGAATTTGGTTAGAATAAGCCAAAAGAGCAAAAGATGGTGGACTTCGAACAAAGGGTCGAAGAAAGCGTTTGGGGAAATACAACAAGTTGATATGCTTTAAGCTTCTAAAAGTTCTACACAACACAAGATGATTAAGGCCTGAGCCGTTCTACTATAAGCGGCAGTTGCTGCTGCTATTCTGGACCGTCACATCTGAAGGTATCCGAAACTTCTCCTCAAATTGCGAAGTGCTCAATCTGCAATTTGCCAGTTTCCATCTCAACTGCATCTTACCGAACCGTCCAGACCGTACCCCTCCAAGGTGTGCATTGCTCACCATACCGTCTGAGATGAAAGGTACATATAGACGTCCTCGCCAGGGTTCCTTTTAGCATGGTGTCTCTTCGAATGCCCTTCCATAAGGGCAAAACGTCAACAATGTCATCAGCTCAAGAATCTTCGGCTTCGCAAGACTGTGGTGGTGGCTTGAGTAGTATTAGTCATATCGAAGGGGATGCACACAAAATATCTCCCAAACTACTCGCTGACCTCAGATCTCATTTCGCAAATGGGGGATCCGACGACTTTTCCGAGAGACGTTGGAAAGACGATCAATGCCTCCGTAAGATCGATTCTAGAGCAGCGGCTTTCTATCCATACAACCGTTCTAGCACCAAACCTTTACTGGCAAGTCGATATGCGTACAAGACCGACAGGCAGATCATTGTCGTCAGAATACCGGCCAGTAAAGGGTCTAAGGCTTATGCAGCCATCGTGATACCTATCCAAAACACGCCTGCCCTCCAGGGTTTCGGAGAGAACAAATGGCATGCCTATCCGTGGTTAATATGGATGCCAATCCACATGCGAGGTAAGGGATATGGCAACAGATCTCGGCCGTGGCAAGTGGTCAGAGCAATAGAGAACAAAGCAGGTGCGACATCATATGCACCGAGAATTCCCTACAAGAGGTTAGAATCTGGCAGTAGCGTCGGTACTAGCACTTCGTCAAACTCGTGGCACTCGAGCACCAGTAGCTCGATTCCTAGTGACAACTCGGATGATCCCGAAGTCGGTATGGCGGAACGATTGATGCTGCCCCAACAGGAGTTGCCAGTGAAGGACACAGCACACCAGGGAACGAATTACGCATCGAACAGCAATGGCAAACCGATCATAGTCCCGCGTGGGAGCGAACAGCACGAACTGTACAAGCTGAGGTTTGACAGTCGGGGAGCCTCTCTGGCTGCAGATGAACGAAATCTAGCCAAATCACAGGACTTTCTCAAATTTGTGTTCAAGGACCAAAACGACATAATACAGGGAGAAGCTTATATCAGCGAATGCACTTCGGCTGCAGAGCTCTTCGACCATGCGTATGAAGCAGAGATTGTAGAGAAACATACTCGAATGCTAGAAGCCACGATTGGAAATGGAAAGACAATGCCAATGATGGCAAGAAGAGAGGAGACATTCATCAAGCTCGTACAGCACGCCAAAGACCTGACTGAAAATGGACAGGTGATCGTGGTTGTTAAGATGTGCTATTGATCAGCGAAAGACGGGCACTCTCGAATTCGATCTGCCGCAGTGATGATGGTGACAGTCTAGTACCGTGAATTGAAGACGTCCTGAGGACAGGCTCCGTTCATAATATAAGCACTAAACACAACACAGCTCCTTTTCAACGATTTTGTAATCATGCCGACTTTTACCGCTAGCTGGCCATCGAATGATGCCTAAACTTGAGGCCTATCACAAGGCTATAGGCCTGAGCTCAGCCTAGGACTATCCCTGAAACTAATTCGTCAACACTTGTCCTTCGATATCTACCTAACAATTGCTCGAAAGTCGATAGTCCTTGCACATTGTTGGCTATCAGTAAGCCTTCGTTACCGTCACGACGATACTCACACCTGCTTCCTGCTTGAGCATGGACCTCAATGACCCCAACAGCTTTGACTCAAACGTTTCCTGCTTACCAACTCTCATTGGAAAGCGTGTCTCATTGATCTCAATATGAAGCATCCTTGTTCCCTGGTCGACGATACCTGCTTCATATGCTTCATCGAAAAGCGCCTCTACCGTTGCACATTTCTCGAAACTTGACTCGGCCTGAAGGATTCCCGTCATATCTCTGAAGATGAAGCCAACCTCGTGAAGGTCCACAGGTGGTGAGGATTTCGCTTGCTTGCGTGGTCGCACGGCCATATTGCAGTCAGACACTGCACCATTCTCCGAACTCTTCTCAAGCTCCTCATCACGTAAGCGCTTGTGGCCACAACCAGAGCAGTTGTAGGGTGTGGCGTCAGGCGCGAGCTCCTTCTCTGAGTCCTGACTGCTTTGAGGCAGGTCTTCGTCAATGCTGCTGTGGACACTAGACAGTGATCCGCCAGGACCGATGTACATATAATCGCTTTCTGTCGTCGGCTCGTACAGATAATGGAAACCAATAATCTTACTGTCGCTTGCATAAACAGATGCCTCTTGTGTTTGGACCAACTCAATAGGTTTTAGGGTCGGACTCGGTTCCTCGATTACACGAATAAGATGTCTTGGCATTGTTTGCTTGAGCTGATTCTCGAAGCCGCAAGGCTCGCACTGAACCATGGCTGGGACTATGGCAGGTTCCTGAGATGTATTTCCATCAATTATTTGCTGTCCGAATGTAGAGGAGAATGTTGTAGCTATACCACCGCGTCGCAGCGGCCTGACTCGTTAACTCGGTTTACGAGAGAGATCGCTTTCTAGCCAGAAGGAAAAGAACGTCTAAATGTGTTGCGTGAGATCAAGTAGTAGCATAATTCGGCATGCTCTGCTGCTCTTCGAGGGATCGAATTCTTGGCTGGCACAGCGTGCTCATACCCCTGTCTACCAAGAGTTTGCTCATCTCGAACTGGACCACTGGTGTGCCTTGAGCTAGTATTAATTCGGATGACAGGAGCAAGAAAAGCATTATGTTTGGGCGGCAGGATATGTCTGCAACCTACAACCTACAGACCAAAATGCAGCTGACGATTGACAGGTTCGAAAGTCCTACATGATCTATCAGTACAAAGTTCTCGCAGGTTTGATGTGGAGACGGTCCGGCAAAGTCAAACGGATGCTCGTATATTAGATGCTGCTATGATCTGTGCCTTATTGGCGGGCTTGAAGTCTCTTGCAGAGATTCAGGATATTGGCTTCCAGTATTTCAATATCAAGAGTTAGCTAGCCTCTGACTTCCAAGGTCGGTTCTCAATACCCTTTGCTCACACAAACATGTATCTTCTTGATGTTTTCGTCCTGTATCACATTCTCCAACGGCTTCATCACCTTCTCCTGGTACAAGTCCTCTCTACCCACCTTCACCTTCATGTCGCCACTATCGTTGATATTGAAATGCAGCATTCGTGTCTGGTTGTCCACGATGTCCACCATATATGCTTCATCGAAGAGATCAGCCGCGTTGGTGCAATCCGCAAGTTTGGATGTTCCTTTCACAACAGAGTCCTGGTCTAGGAACAAGAACTCGACTTTCTCACTTGCGGCCGCGCTGAGCTTGTGCGTTGCAGGCTGTACGTCAACATCTGGCGAAGGTGCTTGCGAGTGTCTGTCGGAGTCAGGCGGTTCGACCATAGGTGTGTTGTGGTCCTGTTCCTCGTTCTGAGTTCGAAGATGGTCAGCCGCTGCTTCGTAGCTTTCTGTGTGTCGCAAGGCGTCCAAAATTGAGCTTACCGATGTCGTGGGAAATGTCTCCTTCAAGCACATAACTTGATTGCGTAAGCCAGGAGTTTTCGTGTAGTTTACGGGCTTCGTAGCAGGCTCAGGTAGTAGGGTTGTAGCGGAAGCGGTGGGTACGGCTTCAGAACTGATGGGAGAAGGTCTCAAAAGGTTGTTTTTGTTAAACCAGGTACCAGACTCGGAATTGTTTGTTTCCAGAAGCCAGTCTGAAGATTCTTCTTTCATCGAAGATGGCCTTCTGCTCGCCGTAAGTGGTGAGATTCGTTGCTGTTTTCGCACAGGCAGTCGCTCGATATCAGTAGCATAAATCTCTTCGTTAATGCTGCGGCGACGTTTTTGAGTCGTGGTGGATATCCGACTAGAGATTGATCTTGGACTGCCGCCCTGCACAAAGCGATTGTCGGCGTACTGACTCAGATTGTAGTTGTTGAGTGGCCTGTAGCTGTCATTTGACCTTATATTCGTAGTCGATGGTTTGTCTCTAATGGCACGGACAATCTGGTGCTTCTCGTCATTCACGATGGCAGTGATAGGATTTGTCAGTGGCAAAGACGAGTCTTCCCATATCTGCCACGGGTAGTTGTGCCATCCTTCCAACGTGATCCTGTTCATGGGCATGTGATTTCCAGCAGGATTCAGTATAAACGAATAGGTGCTCCCCATTTCAAAGACTTTGTATTGAACGACGATGATCTGTTGGCTATCGCCATATGTAAATCGTGAGGCATCCAACGGCTTGCCATTCCCGGGAAACCGAAGAAAGCGTGCTTTTCGATTGCTGAAAAGATCCAAGGTGTGTTGATCCTTCCATAAGTCATGACAGAAGTTCTCTGGACCACCATTGTGGATGTGCTTACGCAGGGCCGTCATAAGAACAACTGGTATGACAGTGATCGCGCCTTCAATGTATCTGATTGACTTTAGTCGTGGTTGTGGGCTTTCATGTGGTGTCATCTTTGACGCTGAACCAAAGGTATTCTTTTTGTTGTAGAAGCAATCAAATATTGTACTTCGGAGACAACGCGTAAATGCGCATTGATGTAGTTAGCTCTTGTAAATTGATTCTGACGTGTCAGGTTTTGCTCGAGGATTTTGAAAGAAACAACAACAATTACCACTTTTAGCGTTACTGCAAGTAACAAAGTGACGAAAAGACCAACGCGCGGGATACAGGGGGCCTACACGACCTTGAGCACATCATCACGCTTTTAGTTCTGTTTGAGCTGATGCTCGAAGCTGCGAGACTTGCGCTGGCCGTAGTGATTACCACAACGACCATCTCCATTGCTTCTCGAAGGAATCTTCATATCTGGGCTCGAAAGACAGTGTTATCACTATGCCAGTGTCTTAAAACATTAGACCTCGTCCAACTTACGTCGCAGCAACAGCCGCCCACTGGTGACAAGGAAAGGAAACGCCTGTGCTTATGTCATACACAGCATTCATCAACCAAAAGTGTTACCAGTTTCTGCGTTCCTTCTTGATGCTCGAGACGCGTCTCGAAACAAGGTGATTACATTCTCGAGCTAATCCTCTTTCAGACTGGTGATTAACAGAGACTACCGCACTCTCGAAACAGGCCCAAACAAAAGGCCGAGAGCGATTTAGATCGCACCTGAAAAAGGCTAATTGTATTTACCCAGGAACAACACAGCCTGGTGTTCAGGCAAACGACAGTCCAGGTGCGTGTAGAATCATTTGACTAAGAGGAGCACTATAGATAGGCTCTCGCAACTCCTGCTAATTTGAAGACTTTTAATCTAGCTCAGCTGCCCAGCTATCTGCAAGTCATTGCAAGTAGTACTGAAGAGCTTGATCGCCCTAATAGTAATTGGCCACAACTACGCAAACGGCAGAGCCTGGCGTATCTTCCATCATCCTTGTCAATGGCTCCAACAGCTTAGATTGAAAGTGTTCCTCCTTATTAGCCCTCAATTTGATCTCTTCACCACCGTTGATCATGACACTCAGCATTCTAGTGTCTTTGTCGACGATGCCAGCCGAACATGCTTCGTCGAAAAGATCTGATGCGGTAATACAATCGGTCAAGGAAGATTCGCCTTTCTTTGTGCCATCTTCGCCTCTGAAGATGAATCTGACCATATTTGATGTATCAGCCTTGTTGATAGATGTCCTTCTAGATGGCGCCAGTGTCGATGATGGTCGTGAGGTAGGAGAAGATGGTGTCAGCGGTGTTGGAGCAAGCACACTTGGTCGGCGAACGGTTACGGTATCTGCTTCTGACGAGGCTCGTGTGCTGGCGATCGAGGATGCTGTCAGCTTACGCTGCTTTTGAAGTGGCACAAAATCGGCTTGAGCATCGATCTCATCCTTGTCGTAATCGAGTTCTCTTTTTAGAACACTCTTTGCCGTCCGATGCTGATCGATGTCAGTCGAGATCCCACTTGTGGTTGAGAAACGACGCGTGCTATCGATCGAAGATGAGCGAGGGTCAAGCTTGTAGCTGCTCGGTGTTCTGCTGGCGATTTCTCGTCCAAAATTGAGCGAGTTCCTAAGTTTAGGACTTTGCTCAATAGCACGGACGATCTGTACGCCATTTGTAGCTTTGACATGTCGCATTGCGGCAGGTTGCCAGATCTCCCAAGCTGAAGCATACCAACCTCTGTTGTTAGGCACGTCCTCGATGAGTTTGAAGGGCTTCACAGGTATGATGATCACAGAATGTGCCTGTGCTTGAGCAGTAGCTGGGTACTTGACAACAATGATTTGCGATCTCGTGCCGTATGTAAAGCGTGATGCCGGAAGTCGATCACCAGAAGGAAAGTGCACGAATTGTGCTCGCTTCTCATCGTCCTTGGATACTGTTTGATTGTCAGGCCAAAGTTCCATGGCAAAGTCTTCTTCACCTCCAGCCAATAGTTGTCTGCGCATGTCGTCGAATAACCCTTGCGGTACTTTAGGTAGTATTCCTTCGACTGGCATGATAAGTTGCAGCTTGCGCGCTGGACCTGTGGGTATTGACATTGTGTCGTGAAGTGTAGATAAAGGCCTATTGACGACCTTTGTGCCGCGAGGTGAGGGACAGTGGACAGTGGTATATGTTGGGATGCAGAAGGTATTCTTATAAAATCATGATCTTACCAGATCTTCACTCTGCACGTACCCATGTAACCTGAGACTTATCTGAATGATGACGTAAGACAGCCCAAACGCAAATTCGCGTGTCGGCAAGTTTTAGAGTCTCGGAGGTTGGAACAGTTATCAAGGAAATGACTAGAACCTACTATTTGATGCAAGCATATCTCTTCATGGCAATACCGTGTAACCACCAACATGCACATTGAGAGTCCTATCAGCCATAGACACAGCCTCCTAAGCAGCAGTACCCACAGCTTGACTCTGACCGGCAGTTTTGGCAGCTTCACTTCCCTCCTCAGGTAACAGCTCAATTTGTCTGACCAGAAAACTCTTCTCATCAAGGAACTGGTCATCATCCGTTCTGCCTTCCAGAAAATTCGGCAAGAACCTCAATAGCCGACTCCGATTCTTGATCAGCAAGCGCCTAACTTCATCACTTTTGTTCGGGTTGGCTACAAAGACCTTGAAGACATGAAAAGCCTCATACTGGACCATTTTTCGGTCATCTTTGAGCAGGTTCATAGTCAATTTGAGGTTGTCGCCTGATGCAACGTACTGTGTCATCACGACGTAATTCGACCTATCCAACAGCAACTCGCCGAGAAGCTTTATCGACTGTCTTTTTGTAACATACGATTGTGATAGTAGAAGTACTGGGTTGTAAAATTGTGTAAAGAAGAGTTCGTAATTCGTGGCTAGGTATTGTGAGACAAGCTGCTTGTGCTTGGTAAGAATATCACGGAAGGTAGTGAATGCATCTGCGCTGACTTCGAATGAGCCTTTGTTAATCCAGGAGAAGAAGTTCCAGAATGTGCCTTTGCCTGTTTGACGCTTGCCCACATCGACTTCCTTTAGCTGTACCGCACGTTCGCCTGGCTGTGATTCGTCGTAGAGTATGACTGCTGCTATTGTGTCGTACGCTAGTGCTTGTCTGAGTATCTGACCACATGGCATTGCTGACTGTTGGTGATTGTAACCTCGGCACAATTCAACTATGATTTCTGGTCGTTGTAGGACGAGATATGATATTGCTGACGGATCACCCGCGGCTGCATTTTGTGGTTTGAAGCGAAGTATGTGCGAAAAGAGTATCTGTGTATCTTTACGAGCCTCGAAAGGAAGTAACCTCACTGACTTTGATATGTCGTAAAGCAAGTCCTCCTGAATGATTGCATGTATGAGTTTATGCACTTCATCGGGACTGCTTTCCTGCTCTTGTGTTCCTTGCACTATGACTTTCATCTGTGACATGGTTCTTGCAACCTCTTCTTCGACTTTAGGAGGCGAGCCATCATCTGATAGTTTGGGTATTAGGTCTTTCAATGATCGAGCCAATTCAGCTGGCTGTTTCTGTTTACCACCTCTTCCGAAGAGGAACGCCATTTTGGTCAATGCAGGTCGCTGAGCACCTGGTGTGGACTATCGAGATGTATTGTCAGGTCAAACTCAGTAAAGAGCGGCCATGTGCTCGGGTCGTGGTTGCTCAACACAGGAGTTGACCTGCACAAAACGGAAAGTGAAACTCATGTTGTTCCAGGCGCCGAAAAGGCAGGTCGCAGGGGCAACCCTAACGCTAAATCGTGATATGCAGGGCTGAAGATCGCCTAGATTTGCAGTTTCAGCCTTACCACCTCGGCTATTCGAACCCCAGGAGGATTGATTGATTGTCTTCGATTCGCAACCTATCATCGTCATGGTCAATCGTGATTCTATACAATTTGGTCTGGTCCGAATCGAACGTTGTACTGCACGAGTGCGTCTTCACGCTGTTACCTGGAATATGAATCGGTATCCTCTAATGGTGTTTTCCTGTGACCGAACTGTCTATTCATGTGCATGGAAATCTGCGACAATTCTGTGGTCAAAGTACTTACTAATCCTCTCATGGTGCCGACAATCGATACAATATCGTGAGGGCGGTAAAGCTCCCTACGATGGTATGATTCCGACTTCAAGTCGGGCGACCAGATGTCGCAAGTCCTGGTACTAACGAGACTTTTGGCCCCATCCTCCACAATGATGCCTGTTTGTTGTTGATGTCGCTTGGCCCGCTACGACAGCTGCTGCTTCGCCACTCTAACTTACAGCCAACCCATAGTCAACTCATCAAGCCGCTCGTGTCGCTCCTTCTCAGAGCTTCAAGTGTCGTGACGATCAGACTCGCGATGAAATGCAGTCACATTCATATATGAGCTAAGGTACACAAGGTGTAACGTGAAACAGACATGATTGAGCCATTCTTATACCAATCACTCGACCGAAACACTGACCAGATACGTGTCCTGAAGATCCTGCCTGGCAAGAAATCGAACCCGATCAGGTGCATGATTGAGACGGTGTCGCTGGCGTCTTCCAAATTCAACTTCAACTGTCTGTCATACGTATGGGGAGATGAAGCTGAGAAGCAGACAATTCTGCTCAACGAGAAAGCCATCGAAGTTCGTTCCAACCTCTATGAGTTCTTGCTCAGGGCTAGAAAATGGCGGAAAATCCATTCAATGCCGATCTGGATAGATGCCCTATGTATTGACCAATCGAATTTGATCGAAAAGGGATACCAGGTCCAGGCCATGGCACAGATCTATAAATCCGCGCGACAGGTTTTTATATGGTTCGGGAAGGACGAGCGTAAGACGTGGCTGTGGTCATCTTTATTAGTGAACCATTATTTATATCAAGCTGGTGTACGCACGACGTCTACCACCATTGCGAGCTGCTCAGGATTTTTCGCCAGATTGATTTACCACTGCCTTTGTTTGCTCGATGAGTTGCACAAAAAACTCTTGAAGGATGGTTCGAACATTGGTCTGACATACCTTGATCTCCTGAGAAAACCAATCATCAGACTATCCAACAATAAGTACTGGTCACGAGTATGGATCATGCAAGAAGTCCTTCTAGCTCAAGACCCTGTCGCAGTTTACAGCAATGGTATTTCACCTCTATACAGAACCATAATAGGTTATCGTTTCGGCTCTACATTCGACTTCACCGGTGGCAAGGATGTCGCTTCTTATAAATACAGACAGCTCCTACGCTCAGCACTGAACCAACAGTGTGCTTACCCACGAGACAGATTGTTTGCTATACGTGGCCTCTTGCACGAAGACGAAACAGAAAGGATATCGGTAGACTATACCGCGAACATCATAGACATATTTTTTGGACAAGCTTACACTTCAGTGTGTCGAGCTCAGTCGTTGTGGGACTTACTGGTTGTCAATGATTTGGGCACAGCACTCAATGTTGAGGTTAAGTGCTTCTGTAGCCATGAAATTTTGGCATACGTGGAACGTTACCACCCGGAACAGGCTGCGGCTTACCTTGAATCGAGATACACGACGCAAGACAATGCGAGATCAGCGAAAGATGGAGGACCTAATGAAGATTATACGTCAACATACTATGTAATGGCACGACCTACTGAAGAAGAACGACAGGCAGATTTCTTGAGCGGCATGACCTGCAGTGTTGTTACTGGAGGGATCAGATGCAATGCAATACTGAAGGACACGCGTACGCTGTGGCGGATTGAAGATAGACTGTCTACTGTTCATCTCACTGTTTTCAACAACCCTAGGCACATCGCCTTTGGGCTCACCAGGCTCAGTGCAGGCTACTCAATGGCGAAACCAGTACTGGCTCCCAGCCTTGACCTTTCAAGAATCAACATTGACGTTGATCATCTTTTCGAATATCAACATCAAGCCCTCACCAAGGAACGTTTACTACTTCCCTAGTGGAGAAACGTGACTGCGAATTAATGGACCTTGTCATAGCGTTGGTGTATATCCACTTACTATTGGCAGTAGATCGTCCTGCCGTCTACCGTCTTCTCTACATCCAGCCACTTATCATAAATCTTTCCTCCTTTTATTAACCTCACTTGCCCCATCGACCTGCGCACCACTACTCATCCCCATCGCAGCCCCCTCACTCAACTCACCACCAGGCGTTACCGGACCAGTCAAAACCTCCCGATCAAGCGCATCAGCAGCATGCTCAACCACACTCTTCCTCCTCTCCTTCTCATTGACCTTCTCCCTAAACTCATCAGTCGGCTTCCCCTCAAACCGTTTCCTCACCGTCTCAATCATCTTCCCAAACCAATACCAATTCAACGCATTCAACGTAACATTGCTAATCAAATAAACCGCAATCAACCAATACGGAATCGTGCTGTCCTCCCTCACAAACTTCAAGACCTCGCTTTGCGCCGCGACACACGATTTGTCGCCTAGACATAATTCACCAGATCTTACGCCAAAGATATTCGAGGATGTAGAGCTGGATAAATCATGCCCAGAATGTAGGAGGGAATAAATATCCGCAGATGGAGCTTGTAGTATGCGCCACACGTCGTAATACACCCGTGCGCTCTGGTACGTGCCCCAGACTAGCCTGCAGCAGAAGAACGTTGCGAGGAGGACCATGCCGTTATACCATTGGAGTGAGCTTCCTGTCAGGTTCAATTTGTCGCAGAACCAGTGGATGTTGAGGAATGGACTGCTGAGTTCGTAGAGGATGAAGACTGGGCCGTAGTAGTTGCAGAATGGTCTCTGGGAACACAGTGTTAGCACACATTCCTCGTTCTACCACTTTCCTTTTGGCGTGTCCCGCATTCAGGAAGTAAGTAAGGGCAGCACTCACAAATCCAAAACTAAAAACACAAAGCGCCGTAATCGCATGCGCCCAAATCCCAATCCCGAAGATCTTAATATACCGCGTGCTCACCACCAGATCCCACAGAAAATACCCGCACGCCAGGGCTTGTATAAGCCCAGATGCACCCGTATACCCGTAAACCCGTTCCGCAACACTATTCTTCATCTCATATCTTTCCCTGTCATTGAACATGACCCATAGTGCAAGTGTGTTTATCAGACACGACTGGACCATGGAGACGACGTGGACATCCCAGTTTATGCGTGTGCGCCGGTTGAGGTTGGCGTAGGTATTTGGGAAGAACAGGTTTGAGAGGAGCGGGGAGAGGACGGATTGGACGGTTTGGTAGAGGAGGGCGGCGAAGAGGACTTCGTGGATGTGGTAGGGGAGAGAGGGTAACTCGAGTTTCTCGGCCCATGGTTTGGTGAGGGCGAAGAGTGGTGTTGGGGGTGGTGGGATGGGATCGAGCATGGTGGGCGAGGTCGCGTGCTGCGTGTGTGGTCAGGAGGAGTTGGTTTAGCAGTGCTCGATGTGGTGTGCTGCTGTTCAAGCACACGAGGATGTGCAATGAGACTGCAGCGGATTGCGCCCAGTCCGAGGACTTTATCTCGTTGTTACGCGAGATAGGAGTGGTTGAGATCTGATCTCATCTGGACATGCTGCACGGACTCGTCCCTGATGCGCTTCTTTGTGGGGAGATGATCAGTTACGTCAATAGAGCTAGGCTGTATTAGGCTCGAGCTTTCGAGCATTCGTGGGTGCTGATCCGGCAGAACATTGTCAACACCGACCATCAGGGGGGTAAAGAGATGTGAGACAGAACTATCAATGCTATCAGGCGACTTTCTATTGTCGTCACATAATATATACACCGCCGGAAGACGTTTCTACCAAATTGCAGCTATCCAAACTATACCAACACCATACGCCGTGCTCGTCATATCATCATCAATCAAGACCCTCAAGTCGATACGGTGCTCTGCCAACCCTTCATACTCTGGTCTGGAGTAGGAGGTTCTGATCCTATACCACTGTCACTAGGCGCAACATACTTCGCTTCGTGCTGAACAATGTCTGCATGAGCAGGCAGATCTCCGACAGTGTCAGCATCCTCAAAATCGTCATCTTCACTGTCCTCATCCGACTGAGCTAGATCTGGATCAGCAAGAACAATAGCTTTCGTGGCATCTTCGTTAGGGGTCTCGTCCTCGAAGTCGCGTACAGAAATATCATCTTCATCATCCTCATCCTCTTCCAGGATGCTGTCCCGACCACGCCCATTTAGGGTGCCACCCATACTGCTAGCATAACTCGTGCTTCGTCGACTGTTGCGGCTTAATGAGCTGTCGGTGTACATATACGAAGTGCCAAGGCTCGTTCTCCGCTCAGTACCAGCATCGGAGACCTCGTCATAGCTCTCATCGTCCAACGTCGATTGATTCTCCTTGTCAGTAACAACAGAGTCGACCCCGATCCAGCTTGGCTTTCGGCCACTAAGGTATGTGCTTGGGTTGCTCTTAACAGACTGACTTCTTTTCAAGCTCACCAGACCTGACGTATTGGTGGGTGCTAGAACCATAGCGCGACTTGGAATTTTGGAGTTGCTGTTTTGCACATGGCTTGTGCTTAGAATGCGACGATCAACAGATTGACGACCAGCCGAGTTGGCATTCTGAGCAATGCCAAGCGGTGCTCGCTTTTTCAATGCCATACCAACAGCGCTGCCGAGTGGTGTTGGTGCTTTGACAGAGCCTCGAGCAGTGCTTTGACTCGCTATGCTTGAGACACGCTTCAAGCTCATTGATGCATCTCGATCAGCTGGCGGCGGTGGTGGCTTTCTCTTAGGACCACCTCTGGCAATTTTAACGGTGCGAGCATGATTCATCACACTTTCCAGCACTCTTCGTTCAAGGGTTTCCGCTCTGGAATTCATGTCTCGCATTTCTTCTTGTCGTATAGCTAGAGAGGTCTCGAGCTTGGCAACGTCTCGAGTCAAACGTCTTGTCTGCGAGAAGAGCTCTTCGTGCTCTCTTTTCAAGGCTGCCATGGAATCCAGCAGAGCATTCTTTTCGCCGGTCAACGACACAATGTCGGCTTCAACTCTTTCCTTCTGCGCCATGCGCTTCTCAAGTGCGATTGCAGCTTCTCGAGCTTCTTCGGCTTTCGATTCATGATGCTCTGCCATCAGTCTGGTCTGTGTTGCTACCATAGCATTAATCTCTTCAGCTGAAGTGGTGATCTTTTCGTGTATAGCATCAAGCTTCTCAAGTCCTGACAGCCGTTCGAGGGTATCGCTGTGATGTGTATCCATGGTTGCAAAAGCTTCTTTGGCCAAAGCAGATCCGGCGATGAGCTCATCAAGCTTTGAGTGCACATCTGTATCGTCGTACTTCTCGACCATAGGAGGCTCAGGTACGATCGCACGAGTCTCCTCTACTGCTGGCAATGCTGGGAGCAGAGCAGGGATAGCAGATGGAATGTCCCTGACACCTGTCTTGATTTCTTCAGTCGCTCTATTGAAAGTCTCACTTTGCGTCTGAGAATGCTCGAAGTGATCGTTGACCTTCTCCAGCACCTCTCTGATTGCAGAAAGAATAGCTGGGTGAGGCTCTTGCAAGCAGTTCTCAAGTCGAGTCGCGGCATCTAAGGTCTTAGCAATCTCTTCTCGAGTCAAACTGTGCTCATGTGCGTTCGAAGTGGTCATTTCTGTCAGCTTGATGTTCGACTGGTCAACAATCTCGAAGACTGTCTTGCTGTCTCCAGATAGTTTTTCACAAGTCTCGCCGACAGTTGAGCCGAGCGTGTCCATAAGATGCTGTAGCTCTTCAACGACGTTCTTGACGGTAGTGTTGTTTTCGGACAATTCTTTACTGGACTCTACCATACCATCAAGCTTGGCATCGGCAACGATTTGAGCTGCATCGTATTTAGCCAAGAACTCGTCGAATCTCTCCTCAACCTTTGACCTAAGCTCACTGTGATTGTCATCGAGTTTTGAAAAGAAGGTTGCATCTCGCTCCTCAGAGTCTGCAGTACCCGCAGTCTTCGATTCCATATGAGCGTCGAAGGCTTTCGTCACTAATTCCGTGAGCTCAGAAATGCTAGTGGCTGTCGCATAAGTGTCCATATTGTCATGATGCATGCCAAGTACACGACTGAGCTCTGCGATGCCTTCTTCATTGCCGTTCAGCTTGCCCAGGAATTCCTCCTTGATCTCGGAAACAAGCTCCTTCACACCATCGATCTTGGTTGCGAGACCGCCATGCTCAATCTTGCGAGCCTCGAAAGCCTGCGCAGTCAGATCATTGTCCCCTTCCAGTTGTTCTCGGAAAGCTTTGATGCTGTCGCGAACTTCGGCAACATCGTCCTTGGTAGCAAGCCCTTCGGTCTCTGGAATGTGCTGTTCGTCGAGTTTAGACTTCATGTCCATGCAAAGTGATTCGAGTACTTCCAGATCTGTCCTGGTCAGCCTACTTGAGCCGTCTTCTCCTTCGTCTGTGGCGGTAGATTTGGCAGATAGACTTTCTATATTTGCTGCAATATCCTTCAGAGAAAGCTCAAGGATTGTAAAGTCTTCTTTATGAGCAGGCTCTGCGATTCTTGCAGCAACATCGTCCATCGAGCTCTGTATGCTCTTCAGCACCTCCTCAAAGCCTTCAATTTGACTTGTCTTTGCAACAGTCTCCAGATCTGGCATGATCATATCATCCAGCTTGGCTTTCATGTTGTGCAGCAGCGTCTCGATGGCATCGACGTCCTCTTTGCACGCTGCATTTGCTGGCATTACCACTTCGGGGGCAGGAATGTCGGGCATCGTGATCTGCGGCATTTCTCGAGGCAGGCTATTAAGCGACTCTTGTACTTCTCGAAGGGTGGCGTGTACACTGTCAATGTCATCTTTTCGAGCATGATGTTCCATTGCTGAGTGGAGGCTTCCGAGATCATCAGGATGTACGCGCATTTCTGATGGCATGTGTATGTCGGGTGTCGGCAGTTCCATTGCTTCGATCTTAATGCCGAGCTGTGTGATCATGACTTTGAGAGCATCAATCTGGCCGTTAATGCCATTATCGTCTCGTAACATGACCTCATTTCCCCGAACAGCCTCTTCATCGTCATCGTGCTTGTTCTTCAGCTGTTCGATGTCACTTCGAATGTTTTCGATACCAGCATTGAGGTTGTCGAGAAGCTCTTGGCTGGCTGTGGAATCTGACTTGTCTACGAGTTTCTGCATATCAGCTCGTATGGCATCGACACCATCTTGGAAAGCGTCCAGAAGCTCGCTTGTGTTCGACAAGATACTTTCATTGCCATCCTTGGGCAGGCTTCGAGATGATTCAAGACCTTCACGAATAGTCTCGAGAATTTCTTCTCGGTCTGGACCAGCTGTGTCTCTGAGCAGAGTGCTTGCCAGTGTTGTGCGCATGTGCTCGAGCTCATCTTTGACAAGTCGAACAATGTCCTCGCTATTGGTGCTCAGCGTTGACCCACGTTCGTCAGATATATCGCGAATGGCGTCTAGTATCTCGCTCTTGTCTGCCGAAGATTCTGACGCGGACAGAGACTTGCGTATGCTTTCACGTAGGTGCTCGAACTCCTTCTCCATTGCATCGAGCAGCTCTGGTGTGTTTGTGGGTTGCGTGCTGTGGGAGAAACCTTTGTCCATATCGACTTGCATCGCAGCAAAGCCAGCCTTCACAGCATCAATGATCTCATCCTTTCCTGTCACATCAGCGGCTCGATCGACATAGCTTTCGATCTCGCCTCGAAGATCTTCCAAGCCATCTTTGACAGCATCAAGAACTTGTTCTGTGTCTCGCCCATTGGCTGCTGTGTACTCTTGAAATTCAGTCTTCATGCTGGACAAAAACTCGTGCATAGCTTCTACCACACGTTCGCCCATGCCACCAAGGGGATTCTGCTCACCTTCAAGGCAAGACTTGATTGCATCAAAGAGGTCTTCGCGATTAAACTCGACCTCTTTTGTTGCAACGGGTGGATTGGATTCGATACCTTCCCTAATGGCACGAAGAACGTCAGTCCTGCTCATACTGCTGCTGCTGAGGTCTGATTGTGTTTCTCGAGATAGCGTCGAATGCTTCATCATTCCCTCGTCAATAGCACCAAGCACAAGATCTCGTGTTGCTTCGTGGTCATGAGAAGCTGGCGCATGTGCAAGAGAGCCGAAATCGAAGTTCTCAAGACATTCTTGAACGGCGGCTGAAATGTCTTCTCGTGTTATCGTCTGCGGCTGCTGAATTTGTGGTGGCTGGAAATCTGCCAAACCACTCTGCACAGCTTCAATGACCTGGTCATAAGTTATGCCAGCAGCTTGGGCAGATACATTCTGTGGTTGATATGATTGTAGACCCTCCTTGAGCGTGTCTAAGATCTCGTCACGTTCAAGACCGAAGTGCTCAAGAGCAATCTCGGGCTTGCAGTCGTCCCAAGCTTCCTTGACCCTTACCAGGAGTTGCTCGCGCTCTGCATCAAAGTCGCGTGGACTTTCTTGTGGTTGATGTTCTGCCATTGCCTGCGTCACAGCGGCAACAATTGTAGCGGTATCGATTTGTGGCTGAGCTTGAGCAACCTGCATGTCGCTGTTCTTGACAATAGCATGCATGTGCTCTTTCAGCTCGAGAAGACCTTGCTCAACCACTTGGATTACTTCATCTTGACCAGGACCTGCCGCAGGGACAATCTCGCGAGATGTTGATGGTGTTTGGTCGAGCTTCTTCGCAATTTCTCGGCCCATGCCGAGCACTTCACCTCGCAGTTCGCGCACCAGCGCCTTGATCTCATTCGTGAGACCACCATGTTGCGATAACGACTGTTTGACTGTTCTCAAAGTCTTCACGATCTCTTCGTTGACTTGTTCCGAGGTAGTGCCTTTCTTGCGTTCTGAGTCAAGGTACCGATCAAGTTGGGATGTAGCTCTGTCCGTGGCTGTGCTAGGTGCTCGAACTAAAGCTTTGCTGCCCGAATCAGCCTTCATTTCCTGCATGAAAACTAAGATTTCTTCCAGCTTCTGCATCGTGCTGGGATCGTACGAGACGATACTGTCTGCTGTTGTCGCAGCTTTCGAGACGTTGGCCTCCGACTTCACCTTTTCAAGTGTGTTCATGAGCTTGTCCTGGCCATCTCGCGTTGCCATCTCTCGAAGCACTTTCTCAAGCATGGCAATACTAGCAGCACCATCGACCGAGACAACTGAAGGAGAAGCTGAAAGTTCGCGTTCCAAAAAGCTAGCTGGGCTTGCAATTCTTGGCAATGTAAAGCTCTTTCGCGAAGGTGTAGCATGCTCTCTATCCTCCAAGTAAAGAGGGAAATTCGCTGTTGAGCGAGACGTGTCTGGCGCACCTAGTAGTCGCGAGTCGATATTACCGAACTTCTGGTCTAGGCCTGACACAAGGTCGCGCAGAGTCTTGCGAATGTCTTCATCTCGTTGGCTGGTGGCTTCCTGCAACCTTGACAGATCTCCGGCATTATCCTTGCTTCGTTTTGTCAAGGAAGACATTTCACGCTGCAAGTTTGTAGCTATATTTGTGATATTGAGGATTTGCGAAGACAACATATCGAAAGAAGGAGGAGGTTGTCGTACGCCATTCGATATATCTGAAAGGGGAGGAGTATCATTATCTTGTCGATTCCGAATCGCTTGTAATGCTAGCATGTTCGAGACAGGAGGTGTATTTTCGTCGTTGTTATGAGACTTTCCCAAAGGTGTAGGAGTTTCAGAGCCGGCCCGCGTAGGGCTCTGATCGGGAGTTCTCGTTCTATTCTCCCATTCCACAAGCCTTGAGTTTCGAAATCCCTTATCTGGCGATCGTCTTTCAACGGCATCACTAATTTTGCCTGGTCCTCCTGACGTCTGGACACTCTGCATCCGACGATGAAGCGGCTTTACAACGCCTTTGTCTGGTGATGGAGGAGGATTACTTGTATACGCACTAGGAGCACTTTCCAGCGCTCTCGATGCTATCAAAGCCGCCGCTTTCTCGATGTTTGATGATACATTTGCTTTCGTTATCGGACTGTTTGTGAGAGATGGATTCAGCGGCAGTGGCGGAGGAGCTCTATCTGGGTCTGAACTGTCCCACCTGTAGCATATCAGTATCTATTTCAGCAGCTAAGAATTTGGGCTTACATAGGCACTGCAGACCGACCAAGACATTCTGATTGCGAATGCGAGTGCTTGACCATTCTTGATTCACTGCGATCTCGAGAATCATCTCTCGCGTAGCTCGGCGTCATTGCCATGGTCAATGCGACCTGAGGAATGCGTGCTGGGTTTGTTTATAGTTCCCTCGTGCTTTATACCACCATCATGTGGATCATCCAACGCCGTTGCCGATCCCAATAGTATACAGTAATGTGAGATGTACAGGAACAGATGCGATAATGCTGAATAGACCTAGTCCTTGTAATGAGGCAGCCACTAAGATATCAAGCTCGTGGAATTGTCGCCCAATGTTGTTCGGGAAAGCGCGAAGTCGTGGTTGCCATGACAATTGTCTCGCTCTTTCCTCGATGACATAATTTTCATGCCTGAGGCTGTAAGGTGTTTTGCTTTCAAACCTGAGGCAGAAGCATAGACTCCACCAAAATTCAGTCCGCAACTTCGAGCTTGGCATGCGCACGAATTTCGTAAGTCCCTTTGACCTTGCTGTCGCTATACCCACCTCACTTTTGTCGAACTTTCCTGTACTCTGACTTTGCAGACATGAAGTGTACGTTAATAGCGACATCTTGCGAAAAGAAAACAGCTCTAACGGCGTTCTATAGTCCTCAAAGTCGGCCGTGTGGCCATCATTACCCGAGGTCGATATGCTGGCAAGAAGGTATGGATTTGTGAAGAAGAGGAAAATGTGGTTTCTGACATGAGGTGCGCAGGTCGTGATCATCCAGCCAGTCGATTCAGGCACAAAAGCACATCCTTTCTCGTATGCTCTGGTAGCTGGTATTGAGCGATATCCATCCAAGGTCACACGGAGAATGGGCAAGAAGAAGGTCGAGAAGAGATCAAAAGTCAAGCCATTTATCAAGATGATCAACTACAACCATATCATGCCAACGCGATACACACTCGAACTCGAAGGTCTTAAAAACGTAATTTCAAACGACACATTCAAGGAGGTCAGCCAGAGAGAAGATGCAAAGAAGAACGTCAAGAAGGCATTGGAGGAGCGATACACAAGCGGCAAGAACAGATGGTTCTTCACCCCTCTGCGATTCTAGATGCATATTGTATACACGCGAAATCTCGAATGTTGCACGTTGCGAAGGGCTTGGGTTGGTGGTCACCACTGTGGTTTGCGGACCATTTGAGAAGTCGGCGGAAATGTATTGCTTACCGTGAGCATGACAAATAATCCTCTTCGAGGATACGAGCTATGATCACTCAAGATATATTTCATCACGCAATTTGCGAAGTCCACCCAATAATCCGCCTGATGGTATACTAGGCGTACCTGTGCGAGATGGCTGGGCACTAGAGCGACCAGAGTCGTACGGCCCTCGTCGAGACTGACTTTGTGAATCAAGTAGTCTCCGACGATCTTCTACAATCTTCGAAAACCCATCCACAACTCTGTTCCGCGCTTTCTCCTCAGCAGTCCCTTTCCAAATCAACGCGAGATCCTGAAATTCTCCTGATCTTTTCTGTGCAGCTTCAAGACCATGGTAACCTCCACCTTCGCTGTTTAGCAAATCCGAGATTTCTTCTCGATATTGGCGTATGACCTGTCGTGCCTTGTCGTCTTCTGCTGTACTTTGTACTCCAAACTCTGGCGCCGATACTGAAATCAATGAGGATGCCATTGACACGTCTGAAGGCGGGATCGGCCACTTCAATGCGTCTCCAAAGACCTTAATGACTTGCTCTAGCCTTGACTTCACATGTCCCAGTAATCGTAGTTGCTGCATAAATTCCGGGTCACGGTTGTTGAGACTTGAACTGTCGGCAACCTCATCGGCTGGTGTCGTAGTCGGTGGCATCATCTGCTCATCCCTGACAAATAGCTGTATGTCCTCTCGCAGTGTCTCTGACAACAGGTCATACAAGCTATTGGCATCACTGCGTAATACCTCGACTTCATACGCGAGCCTATTCCCACTCCGTAAAATCTCATCTGTGAGAGAGGTTAATTCTGCCGAACTTCGTGCATTTAGAGCGTTGAGCTTGGCCAATTCGTTTTGCATTTCGGTAGATGCTGCTTGTAATTGCAAGGGACGGCTCTGCTTGGCCGTGTTCTGGGAAGTCAGGCTCAGAGATGGCAGCGAGTTATTGAGGAACTCCACTGGGTCAAAATCAGCGTCTGAATCCATGGATGATCATGACAAGGCACGTGTCAAAGACCGTCATCTGAGGAGGACCATAGTATGTGCTTCAACACTGTGAACTACGCGTAATCAGATACTCAACGTCTTGGTAAACTGGCCTGCAGCGTTCGTGTTGAAAGATTTCTATATCGCTACCTAGTAGTAATCGGGTGTCGAAGGTATACTCCGTAGTGGAACTAAGTGCTTCAAAACACGCTATTAATCACTAGCGTAAAAGGCTCTACGCGTGCTTCCAGGCTTTAAAGCCTGCAACTGCAGCCCTCGAGAATCGTGCTCTTTCCTCTGTTTTGACAGGTACCTAGGTAGGTTACACTACTAGCGGGTGTTGCCTGCAGAAAGGCAGGGACAACCTCAGCTTCGCTTCTTTCAACTGCTAGTATGCTCTGAATGTGTCGTTTTCGAACAAATGTGCGACTTCTTGTGGTCTCTGGCTTTGTCTTGCACGATCACTTTCTTTCATAACTTTCCTCCAGGCTCATAACCTACACTGACCACAATAGACCACTGCCTGAGGCTGAAGATCCATTCACCTATCACTTGCGGCTTACAATATATGACACAAATGTGCTCAATCTCGTTCGTTATTCCCCTTACGCACTCACCTTCGTTCTCTACTGTAAGTCAATGGTAAACAGAGTTCATAAAGGACCCCTACAAGGCTCAAGAGGAGAGCGACATCGAGGTAGGTGACCAATCGAGCATCCAAGCATCCCACCACAAGATCCTCTTTCTGGAGAAACCATGGGTCGTCGACAATGGCGCCAGCACCTGGCAGAAGTCATCGAACATCCCCCACCGCACATCCACGACGTGGAGCCTTTGGACGATGAAATCAGCTTCAAGTATTCATTCACGGAAAAAGGTATGCGCTATGTAGCAGATCTACGACTACTAGCTGTGGATGTCGACGAGTATCCTACCAACGACTATATGCTTTTTGCCGGCGAAGGCGACGTTAGTCCTGCTATTACTGGCGCACTCGAAATCATTACACCACTGATCAGAAACAAGCCGATCCGCGAAGCACTGACTGAGGTGTCAATTGACTTACACCAGGCTGTTACCAGTGGCAAATCCTCTAATCCAATCGTTCTTCCGGATTCAAGCGATATCGAAGACGAAGGATATGATGAGACCGCAGACGACGATGATGATGCAGAGTCCTGGATGGAAGCAGAAGACGATGATGAGATGTTCGGTTTCGCAGCACCGAAAAAGCACGTATCTATCTCATTAGGACGAACGAAGCTTAGTACAATACCTGCTCAAGATCGGACAAAGATCAAAGGTGATCTTAGAGAGGCGAAAGAAGCAGGGTTTAAGGTAGGCGTTTTCGGTGACCTAGCGACGTCCGGTATCGTCTGTGTCTCCATCAGAATTGCGAAGCTGGGTATTTCAGAAGAAGTCATGCAAGCTTGGACTCTATCTCCACAACAATATTTCGTCCTCTTGATACGCTTTCAAAACGGTTATCAAGACCTAGAAGCAGTCAAAGAACAATCTACACTTCTGGGCAGCACCGAAATCCGTCTGGGTTTGTGCGCAAGCTATAAGCCTAATACGCAAAGTGCTTTTGACGCGTTCAATGAATTGTCCATTGATGGTACGCGACAGGCTCAGCGAGCACTCACCCAGTCGACGGATTTACAACCATTATTTATCGGTCGCCCATTGAACGAACTGTTCGCAAAACGATTCACCACTGTTGTCAAGTTTCGGGAAATCTTTTGTTTTGGGTGGGCTGGCGCTGAGCAACTCGCCCATGATACACAGGGCGCACCTATTCCTGACAACGTACAGAAGTACGACTCATTTGCGGATCAAAACGAGAATCGAGCTTTACCCGCAGTAGTCACCACCGATAGTATGTCTCGACATCGATTTACCAAGAAATGCTCGCTGCCACTAGTAGCCATGGAATATGCTCTGCGGCATTTCGTACGATGCACAGATTTCTGCCTGGTCTGTCACTGCAGCTCTAACTCTACCTTTGAGGCCCTCAAACCATACGTGTGCTCGAATCCTTTGTGCTTGTTCCAATACATGGCACTAGGCTTCGGTCCCAGCATCGAATGGGAAATACTTTCTCAACCCTATGTGGTGGACCTGCTCATCAGCTTCTGCTACGTTCAAGCCAACGCTGGGCGTCTCAAAGATTTTCCTGACGGTATAGATCTGCGAGTGCCAATATTGCCACAGTACATACATTCCACAACGAATGTCCCTGCATATAGAATATCAGGATCAGACGCTTATACAATACCACCAACAGGAACCAATTCACCCTTGCCTCAACCTGCTTTCTCTGTCCCTTACAATCCTGCAAAGCGCGAGCTTCTCTTCAAGTCAGACCAGCTTAAGCAAGGACAATCACTCAAGAATGGAGATTTTATTGCCTTGACCAGCTCTGACCATATTGCTGGCGTCATCTATCATCGTGTTGACAATGTCTTGCTGCCAACCGTAAAGCTTGGTCCGGCTATGCATGTGTATGGGGCAGATAAGAAAAGCCCTCTTGTACAGGATAAGCTTTTGCAGGACAAGCTTCTGGGTGTCGAATGCTACCTTTTCAATCATAGCTTCGACGACCTTTCAGCTGACTACAAATGCAAAGTAATTGTTGGTCTGCTTGATACCCTACCACCAGTCAAGGAAATGCTGCATTATCTCAAGACTCACAGCATCGGACAAGACTCAAGTTTGAAGCAGTGGCGCGAGCGTATTTCTACAGCTGCATTGAATGTGTTGCGTTGGATCATCGCCTCAAACAGATCGTGTATCATGCAAGTTGACAATGTCGTTGACGTGGACGGTAGTCTGCAGGCGGTCCCGAACGAAGATCGTGTCTCAGGCATGGACGACTACATGCAATTCCGCTTCGCACAGGGAGCGCCTGATAAGGAACAACGTTTCATTGACTGTGTCAAGCAACATACAGCAGACACACAATTTCCTACCATATTCGCTTGGCACGGAAGTCCTCTGCACAACTGGCACTCAATCATTCGTGAAGGCCTACATTTCAAAGAAACAGTTCACGGCAGAGCTTTCGGACATGGTGTCTATATGAGCAGCAATGCTTCCACCAGCATGGGTTACGTGGGTGGCTATGGCTATGGCAGAAGTAACGGAAGCAGCGGTTGGTCGAACAGTGAGCTGAAAATCACTGGTGCAATGTCACTGAACGAAGTCGTGAACAAGAGAGAGTCATTCGTCAGCAAGAGCCCACACTACGTTGTCGCTGAGATCGACTGGATCCAGACTCGCTATCTACTGGTCAAAACTTCTGCCTCTCACACCAAAAGCCAGGAGACTGATATGGAGGTCATCCCACAGGATCCTAGTGCTACGCCTACGGGCTCAAGCCAGACAGCAGTGAAAATTCCAGTCACAGCGATTTCCAAATCCAGACGACCGAAGCAAGGCTCAAAGACAGACTCCAGGAAGCGTAAAGTATCTGGTCGCGGTGACTTCGAGCAGCCAATTCAGATTGAGGATGACCTTGAAAGCGTTACAACACTAGCTGAAGACAGGGAATATCTGCTCGACGACGAATCACATTCTGGACATACACCAATTGTACTGGACTCTGACACTGAGATGCAAATGTCCGACTACGACGATCTGGTGAAATCTCCGAAGAAGAAACTGCGTCAAGACATGCCGGCTAATAATCTAGAGCTTGCAGATGGTTGCTTCCTCGATCCTACGAAGACAGATTTCCGACCAGGTCAGCTAGATCTGTCGAACATTGAACGACTTCCACCACCTGAAGATGCCACAATGATGGCAACAAGCGCTTTACAGAAAGCTTTCAGGGCTCTCATTAAAACACAGGCAACTACTCCTGCACATGAGCTGGGCTGGTACATTGACCCAGAGCAGGTTGAGAACATGTATCAATGGGTTGTTGAGCTCCACTCATTTTCAGAAGACATTCCTCTCTCACGAGATATGAAGACCGCAGATATAACATCGGTAGTGCTCGAAATGCGATTTACTAACCAGTACCCTTTTGCGCCGCCATTTGTGAGAGTGATCAAACCTCGATTTCTGCCATTCAATCAAGGTGGAGGTGGTCACGTTACCGAAGGAGGAGCAATTTGCATGGAGCTCTTGACAAACAATGGCTGGACTGCAGTGAGCTCAATTGAAAGTGTTCTGTTGCAAATACGGCTAGCTATGAGTGATAAGGAACGACCAGCCAAGTTGCCTGTTGCACGAGGCCGTGGGGATGTCTACGGGGTCGGTGAAGCTATTGCAGCATATGAGAGGGCTTGTCGTGCTCATGGTTGGACGGTGCCTGCAGCATTTGCTTCGTTCAAACAAGGTGGATATTCGATGGCGGGTGGATTTCGATAGGTTGGGACACGGCGCACACTACATGTACTTGGGTGATCATGGTTTTAAAGAGCATGGTGTTACGAGGAGTGCATACTTGTATGAGCAGAGCCGTTGAGGATTTCAGCGACTAAGCCTGCTGTGTAACATTGATCCTTTCGAATCTATTTCGTGCAGAAAATCTTCTGCTTGGATAATCGATTTCAAAACCGTCCTTCCAAAGCCTTCCTCTTCGTGCCCTCCCATCTATGCTCAACCTGGCAATCAGGCCACAATCGTAAACAACGCAAGGCAGATCATTGCAAGCATATGGCTTGTCAACCGCCCCGAATTAACGATCCGCCCGCAAGCGATTGACTTCTGCACGAACACTTGCTAGACGAATCAGACCATTTCGTGGACTTTACATCGGAAGATAAGCTGTACCATGGCATATGCAATGTTCCCAGACGCTCGTTATCAGGAGAGTAACAGCTAGGTTTAGAGCATCCCTGCTACAAACTTCCTTGATTAGTTCCTGATGCCGCGAGAGCCTAAAGCATGTGAAAGTAGGTGGACTCTGAAGCATGTGTTCAACGGCCTCAATTTACCAGCCAGCAGATAGCTCACTTACTATCCTTCAGCTCTGTCGTCGATGACCATTGGTACGAACATTCTTTTTCAACTGCTACCGTCCATGGTAGACAGGACCAATCACGATTGTGGTTCATACCACAGATATTCTACGAACGAATTGTGGCTGATCAGGTGAAGATACAAAAGCACATGCTAAGCTTGGCACGATCGCGACCGTTAATGACATCGATGGTCCACCTTGCCCTGATCAGCCACGTCCCTACTGGAGCCACTCGAAGCAGTTTCACCACGCTTTCATGCGCGACTGCTTGTTGGCATCGAAAATATTCACATGTCAGTTCGAGGAAGGCACGTCTAGGTATTGCCTTCCTGATCGATGCCTCGTGTAATTCAACAGAAAATATGAAGCTACTACTACCTTCTGCCTCTCCTGAAGTCTCTCGTTACCTCTTTCTGCTTTGCTAATATCACGACTTTGTGCTTGAAGCTATATCGAAGCCGATTTCTATTGTATAGCTACATTCTTGACTTTGAAAAAACAATAACAACAGCACAAGATGGGTGAGACTACTGTTAATGGCGATATGCCTCACTCTGCTTTCCTCGATGTAAGTCCACGTAGATGCTGATCATAGTATAACGACTAATTAAAGCAGCACGTTACTGGCTACCCAGTAGTCTCAGACTCGATCGATGCCTTCAAGAACAACCCATATGGCCAAAAATCCATCGAAATCACAGACCAAGCATATGCCAGTCTGGTAAAACCAACCTTCCCATATCTCCAGACACCAGCATCTTACGTTAAGCCATATGCCGCCAAAGCCGACGAAATTGGTGATTCTCTCCTCTCAAAGATCGACGAGAAGGTCCCAATCGTGAAGAAGGAGACCAGCGAAATCAAGAAAGACATCATCGACACTGTCCACTGGCCGTTCAAGGCTACGAACGAACAAGTCGACTATGTTCTCCAGACCTACAACAGCGAATACAAGAAATGCGGTGGTGATGGTGTCGTTGCTGGCACAAAGGCTCTCGTGAGCTCCAGCTTCATTATTACCAGTGAATGGCTTGCATACTTCGCCTCTCTCATGCAACGGAAGACGGCTGAGGCGAAAGACGCATTCACCGATGCTGATAAGGTCGTGGCTGAGAAGATTCAGCAAGCTAGAGACGCTGCATCTGAGAAGTCACAACAGGCACAAGAGAAGGCTCAGGAAGCCAAGCAAACCGCTCAGGACAAGTCACAGCAAGCGAAGGAGACGGCCCAGGAGAAGACGAGCAACTAGGAGAGTACTCGTACACGGAGACAGAAGGAAAAAGCGAGGGCTGAAGAGGATCCCCTTGCTGAAGACCGACTACCATGCACTTGCGGTAAGCTGGATGTCTGCAACGAGTGCTTCGCGAGGGTTTATCATACACAGAAATTCCGAGATTCGGCGTCGCCTGCCGAGCGCCAAGTACGATTTAACATATGAGTGCGACAGAGGGTCGACCTTGCAAAGCAGTCAAGGGAAAGAAGTATAGCTCGGACGGTTGTGGTAGTCTACAGGTTGAGAATGAGCCACGAGCATTGATCTGTGTTAGCATAGATTGGAGCGACTTCAAAATATAACCGTATAGATATGGAGACATTGGATAGAACACAAGCTCATCAGAAGCATCAAGCAAATTTTCGCGAGCTATTAGACAAGTTCTAACGCTATACATGGTGCTTCGACATGCTACTGATTGATTCATTACTAACACTGCACTATGCTCTGTCCCTTCATTGATGCAGAGCCAGTTCTTTCGAATCAGGGGAGGACAAGACAACCCATTGCCTCTTCTCGGCGAGCATACTAAAGTTACCTATAGGCGCATCCTCTCTGCATCATAGACATGCCAACAGGAGCAATAGGAGCGTGTCGCTATTCTCCGGGTGTGATCATGGTAAGAAGAACACCTAAAAGAGCTAAAACAAATGCCTGAGGTTGTCAGAGAATTCGGTGAATAAATTGGAAGCCTGGAACGAATAACTGCCTCGTCGTTCATGTTAATTTTCTCCGCCAGGCAAGATAGTCACATACATCATCGTGATCTGTAACACAGATACACAGCACCAGCACATCTCGAGCGGCAACGATTCACCGTCAACATGAGTATCTAAGTCCGTTACCATGCTGCTCCGGTAACAAGCTCAGTGAGAATCGGCAGACTAGTCTGGGAAATGTGCTCTCGAGATCGCTCGCCGGGATAGTCTGGTACGTCGAAGCTGAGGACCTGCATGTCATTCCCACTCGAATGGCAGGTCTCCCGATGTGCACTTCAACGACGGAGTTGTCTCGATGGTGTAGGTCTTCATTTGTTTTGTGGTCCCTGACCCAGTAGAATGCGTGATAATTGGTCGTACCGGACTTCTCAAGCAGACAAGTGAGCAAGATTGAGTCCTTTGCCCAAGTTCCAGACGAAGACCTGCCCAGTGAACCATGAACCTGCGGTAGGCAGCCGCGTAACCGATTTTCTTTATCTACCTCCCTAGAATTCGCACCTTGAAGCCAGACCCTCATCCTCGATCACAACACATCACAGAACAGCAAAGACCAAAAGACCAAGATACAAAAATTACCAGACCAAGAACAAGACCACAACACAAAACCAACAAGCAAGCCAACATGTTGATCAACTTCAACATTGTGGGGTGCATGGCACTATGCATCGTTGGATTCGCCAATGCCGCAGCTATGCCAGTAAGTCCAAACCTGACATCTCATTCGTTTCCCATCTCCATCGGAACCCATGCTAACACCATATCCAAGCCATCATTCCACAACAAAACCATGGCCATCGATACGACTCTTCAGAACACAACTCCTGAAATCGACCTCCATGTCGACGCACTCAACCTCCCCAGCGACGCCACTGACTCCAACGGCATGGCTAGCCCCGGTGACGTTGCCAAGCCCCCAATGGACATCAAATTCGACATCGACCGATACAGCGGCGACTCACAAGTCTGCGTCTGCTGCAACCAGAAGAAATTGATGAAGTTCTGCCATCCTGAGACGGGCGGGCTGTGGCAGACGCATAATTGCAAGCTGCAGATGCATCATTGCGCTGTGAACTGGAATAACGGAACTTGGAGCTCGACGTGTATTTGTAGTGGGGAGACTGAGTGTAATAGGATGGGGAAGTGGTTGACTGGGTATGCGGGCAAACACTGCGGGAAGGATCAGTGAAGGAGGAGATAAGGGAAGTGTGGGCGAGGGGATTGTATTTCTGTTTTGTTTGGGTGCAAGCTTAGGTGAGTGAGATTGTGTTTGATTGAGTTTCACTTCGGAGGCTAATTCGAGTACAGAATGAAATTGCGGTGTCGTTGGGAGATCGGGATGAGGTGGGGCGGTCGAGCTGCTTGTGGCTTTGCTCTTTGTCGGCGCGTTTCTTGTTATGCTGTTTGCCTTGCTTAGTGTACGGTGATGTTGTGATGGAAAGCGAACTTGATAGATGTTCGAGAGACACGCTAGTCTCTAAATAGCTTAGCCTGGAACTTTAGTACCATTTTCACTGTCCTTAGAATCTGGTTGTTCACCATCGTGATTCCTGTCTGCGGGGAGTGCTAATACATGGCGGGACACGTCATTCGTCAGTCAGATCAACCACATCAGCACTCTCCGCCATCCTCTGTCTCTTCATAGCATCAGCCCGGATGAGCGCATATTGTTGCTCATCCTCAGCAGCCCTCTTCCTGTTCGTATTTGACCGGCTGCCGGACACCGGGTTTCCCGTTGTACTCTCCAAGACCTTCTTCCTCTTCAACAAATGCACTACGTTCTCGGCTCGACACGTCATGATAGCATTGTAGTTCTCACCAAGCACATTTACCATAAGCACTACATCTCGCTCTGCCATCTTCTTCAATCGGGCTTGAGCTTCGTCGAGCCTCTTGTTCCAAGCTGCATCTTGCACTTGTTCGGCGTTCATGCTTTTGACGATGTGATATGTCTCGGGATATGTGGTGCGGATTGTATCGACCGTGTATTGCTTATAATCCACATCGGTGAACCAGGTGTGCAGGTGGTGGCGCGTGGACGTTTGACATGGGTATTTGAGTTCCGTGCGGATAGGACTTGCCATGAAAGTATCGACAACGCGACAGTCAGTGCAGCCGCAACCTCGTCGAACAAGGGAACAAGTAATTGGTGGCGGTCTGGGCTTAACGTATTTGACTATGTAATGGGCGAAGACCGAGATGATGTAAGAGGATATCGCAGTTTGTAGCGCCTCGTTGTCATCAGTAAGCTTTAAGGCTGAAGATTTTCCTGCTAGAATATCGTCGACGAAGGGCATCAGATGGTCGTGGAGCTCCGGTCCCAGAGTCCAGAGCAGCACATCATGCATTGCCTCGATTTTGTCTAGCATAGGCATATGATGTTCTCGAGTGCTGTAAAGGATCACATCTAGCTCGTCTTTCGTCAGAGACTCGCCATCGACAGGACCTGTATAGCGAAAGTTAGACCATAGTTGTGTCAGGGCTTCTGCCATACAGGCGTTTTCGCTATTCTCATCTGGTATTACCTCGTCGCAACAGGCAAGTCGAGAAACGAAACCTGCTACAGTCATGGGTGCCATCTGGCGAATTTTTGGCAGAATATCTCGTTCAATATCCAATTCGCACAATGGCAAGAGCCCAGCCAGAGCCCTTCCACAGTACTTGCTGGTCGATAGATCCGAGGCCAAGACGTGTTGCACAGCGATCTTCACCCAGGATTCGAACTCCACTGTGTATATATCGTTGGTCCATTCTGTGAAGCCAGACCTGATGGCGTCAAGGCATGCAAATTTGTGGAAAACTGTTATGTCCAGATGTAGCACTTTCTCTGCGGTCGCTGCTCTGGCAATAACACCCATAGTCGCCATGTTACGTCCGATTGCGCGCAAGCACTCGGCCTGGAGTTTGTACGGTTGGCTTAGCGAATCGAACCACGTGAGCCAATCTAAAGTGGCACAAGCTATCGCAACATTCTGCAAGGCTTTCTCCTTCGCCTTGATATCGGCGTTAAATAAAGAGAACTTCTTTGCATCAGGTGCTTCGAAGATCGCGCGCTTACAGAGGGTCCACAACTGGTCTTGAGCATAGCACCTTGATTGCTCTGGAATGTGTATTTCTCTGAAAGCCTCCTGAAAAAGCCTAGGCAGCATATCCGAGGCACCTTTCCAAAAACTATAAGGACTTGTACCAACGACAAATTCGACATGCTTGGATGGTGGCACAATGAACAACAAAGTTGATCGATACCAGTGTGTAGTATCTGCACCCCAGTTGCCCATGTAAGGCTGGTGCTCAGTTTCGTCTGGGTCAGCTTCCTCAGTATCATAGCCATCGTCGACCAGCTCGGACTCTTTTGAGTGCCTTGGCGAGAACGCACATGAACTGCCGTCTAATCTGCATACCCAGTCACAGCTTTCCTCGCGATTAGTCTCGTTACCGCTATCGTCGTAGATGGTGATCTGTTTTTGAAATGCTGCTAGGTATAGTTCGAAACCAATTTGATTGCATGCAGCCTCGAGAGCAGCTACCTGAGCGAAGTCATTACCCTTAAGCGAGTTAAGTGCTAATCCGTTCTTGGTGTATTGTTGCTCGAGCTTATAGGTTAGGTAGTCTGGATAGTCTGATAAGCTGTTTCGATTTGTTCTCAGCTGCAAAGCGTTTTCGTATGTCGTCAATGACTCCTTGAGCATCTCGACAAAGTCATTCGCCGGTGCTTTCATGATAGCTGACCCTGGCTCCTGTATTAGGTTATAGGTCAACACTAATCTGAATCCCTTTGTGACCGGCTTAACCTCATGGAAAACGTCTGCATACCAGGCTGCAATAGAAGTACTGTATTCTCCATAACTTGCACTATCGTACGTTTCCTCTTTCTTGCCATGTGTTAGCACCACCTGACCACCGTCATGATAGGACGGTAGACTGATCACTAGCGTACCGAACATGCCAGGCGCTTTTTCTGAATCCTGATGAGCCTTGAAGAAAGCTCCTTCCTCATAAAGCAAGAGTTTGTACATCTCTGCACCGACACGATCCCGTCTACAAGACAGACCAAGCTTGGTGTGGATATGGACTAGCACGGACGACACGAAAGTCTGCCATGCTGGGTTTCCCAAGCTAAATTGATTGTGGTCTAATTCCCAGCACTTGCGGACTGTATCATCCACCAAGGTCTGATTACCCTTACCGAATGGACTTCTCTGGCATTTTGAGATCAGCCTTTGAGCAGCTTCCTCATTTAGAGGTAGTCCGATTTTGCCTAGTCCGTCGATGTTGAGACCAGGATTTGGTGCAGTCTCTGCGTGTGCAATGTGCGCGAATGACCTGGAAACCCGTTCAGACACGCTCAATTTTTACTGTAAATCGCATGAAGCAATACCGCGATAAGTATCGACTTAACCTTCCACAGTTAGGTCATCTAGTTTCTCAGAAAGCTCAGCCTTGAAGGTATCCCAGTCCGGGATGTCGTCCTCATCCATATTGTTCTTCCTACTGTCGCCAGGGTTGCGACGGCAAAGTCATGTCACTTTGAGTCGAATACTCCCTCTTCGATACAAGGACATCTACTCTGTAAGGACATCTTCTAGGTCAAATTGTCGCGTATCCAGTACTATGGTACGCGTTGTCACGTTTTGGTCATCTGTCGATTGAGTTGTGGTCTAGGCTAAACGCCACCATCGGAGGTTATCCTTGCCCCTGAAAATTGCGAGCATGGTCGCCGGCGAAGAAGATCTTTGCCGTCTCGCCGCAATTGCTGTACATGTGATCCTTTGCGATGTCAGTCGGTATCAATGCCATTGTATGGTGCAACAACATAGCTAGTCACTTTTGTGTATACAGGATGAAGCTGCAAGAGACTCAAAAGGCGAAGTCGTGGTAGGCTCGATACACGCTTATCTGCAAAGAGGTTAGCTGATAGGTCTAGCGCGTCATGCTCAGGACTCGCCAAGCTGATTGGTTGTTCAACATCGTGCTTGGTATGACGACTTTGAATACGTATTGCCTGGCATCAGACAAACGACCATCAACGAGAGAATCATTAACATACAGTACCTAGATCCTCGTGATAGCATTATCATGCTTCCTCAGTAGTCCTCGGTAACAACTGAGGTCCTTCATCTCCATCAATCATGTCTAATCGACCTATTGCTGACCATGACACGCCTGATCCTTGGATCATAGCATCACCATTACAAAACCTATTCTACCTAACATTCACTCTCGGGAACCGGATAGAGATATGGTCATCTAACAATTTGGAATCGTTTCACGACAACAACCCTAATGTACGCAAAAGCACAATCTGGCAACCACAACCAGGCAGTCCTTACTCAGAAGACATCTGGGCTCCGGAATTACACTTCCTGTATGGTACGTGGTTCATATATGCAGCTGGTGCTCAACCGGGACAAGGCAATCCATCACACAGAACTATAGTACTACGCTCTACCAATGTTCACGAGCCACTTGACCCTTCCAGCTGGATCTTCGAAGGACCACTCAGAGGTCTTCCAAATGACCAATGGTCGATAGATGCTACAGTCTTCTCACCAGATCCAGGCTTATACACTCACAACCCAAATGGTCAACCTGGTTACCCAGATGATCAGCGCAGGTGGTACGTCGTGTACTCTGGCTGGCCATTGGGTGATCACAGCGATACACAGCAGGATCTTTTCATAGCACGACTCAGGTCACCCTTAGAAGCAGACCCGAACAGCTTGACCTGTATATCTCGTGCAGAACATCCTTGGGAACGACCAGATGGTGGCAAGCGAGGCGTCAATGAAGGTCCGACCTGGGTCCGTGTACCAGAGACTGATGCGGCTCTGGGCTGGCAAGGCATAGTCTACAGTGCTCATGGAAGCTGGACATGTGATTACAAGCTTGCTTGCCTTCAATGGATGGGCGCGCCTTCAGACGATCTTTGCGATGCTTCGCAGTGGCGCAAGAGACGGCATCCTTTACTTGTTTCCGATCGAGCTGCTGGTGGTCCCTTCGGTCCTGGTCATGCATCGTTTGTGCCTTCACCATACAACGATGGTAGAGTCTTCTGTGTGTATCATGGGACTGAACGCGACAACGAAGGCTGGGCGAATCGAAAGGGTCGAGTGTTGTGTATGAATGCAAGATGCTTCCTTGGCCAAGGTGAAACAATGTGCTGTGCATACTCTGTCTGTAGTCCTGTACAGGGTAGTGTTATGCCTGGACCGCTCTCACAACAGAGTCAGAGTCTGTATTCCGGACAACAGAATCAAAGCCAATATCCAGGTCAACATGGGCATGGAAATGCCGCAGCCGGAAGCTCTAGTCATGGCGGATTCGATAAGTATGCGTCTAAATTCGAGCAGAGGATACCACAAGCGTATCAGGGAGCTTTTCACAAGGCCAAGAACCTGTTTGGCCATTGAGATCCAACGAGGTCCTACATCGCAAAGTCTATAGATCACTACTTTTTCTATCCTGGAAATTGCTGCCGAAGTCGAATTGAACTAAGTGCTCATAATCATGCAGGACAAGAAACACCCTTCAACACAGCAGAGTTTACAGCCATGCTCAAGCTAGCCAATAACTTGCCACCCTGAAGAGCATTCTCGGAGTCCGTACTACCAACACCATCAACCATGATGATATTCGGGTAAGCACCTTTTGCTCTATTGTTATATATCGTGCTCCAGACTGCGCTCTCACCAGTATCGAACAACGAACTATGCGCTTGTTCAGCCAAATTGCGGATGTTTCCTGGTGTCGTCAAGGTCCAAGAGAGCAGGAACATGTTGCTATCGCGCGATGTTCGTTGAGCCAACATCTTGCTAATCTGGTCCTTTGCCATGACAGGCGCAAGAGGCGTATTGGCATAGTCGTTGTAGATATTCAATGCCGAGTATGGAAACGCTCCTGTCGGCGAGATAGCAGGCATTGATAGCGAGTTTTGTGAATTGATGATGAGCACACATGGGCCACCTGCGATGAAGTTGTTCAGCGGCAATGCCGACAGATCTCCGTTCGGTCCTGTTTGCCCAGCATATCGATTTTCCAGACCTTCCAGCTGCGTCAAGAGTCTCGAAAACTCGTCCGCGTTGATATCACGCCAATCCTCGTCCGTATTGTATATATGCGACAAATCCAGAATCACAAGCTCATTATTGGCCGACAGGAATGTGTTGATCTGTTCAATCATGCTTGCGATGTCCTGACCATTTCCACCAATCCAGCTTTCGCCTATCTTGGAATAATGCCCTGCCACGAATTGACCAGCTGATATTACAGGTCGGATATCGAAGTAGCGGATTCCTGCTGTGAGCTGACCGGCTATGTCTGTCCATTGCGTGAGTGTGTTTTCTTCGATAGCGAGGAAAGTGCTGTGTGAGAGGACAGACATGCCAGAGTCGTGGCTGCCCGGAAGACAGATACGGCGAAGAGGTTGACATCCTAGTAGAGGTAGGTTCGCATGCATCCAGTCCACCGGGAGTGTCGGAGGTGTGAGTGCTGGGACATCGTCCCTGATATCAAGTCTTTGGATCCGTTCGAGTGGTGCACATTGGACGATAGCACAACTCATCACTGCAAGTAAGTAAGATCGCATTGGGCTCAACAACGTCAATTCAAATGACTATGGTGTGGGTTGAACGCAAACATAAGAAGACGAGTTTACAATCACCATATTTCCAAGGTTGCACTGGCATTTCGAGCGCAAGCACTGAGCACTCAGTCGCCATAATTCGTGCAACTTACAGCCATTTGGTATCGTCCACGAGGAGGCGGCTGCTGGCAGACACCATATTAGGTACATGCGCAGCACAACAATCTTGTGGTAGATTGACTAGCAAACCACTGGCGACGTCGCAGATGAACGTCTTGGCAAACATGTAAAGGTTGAGATGAACTGACAGCTGAGACCAGTACCAGGATTGATGGGAACGAATAGGCAAGCCTCGTGCTCGGATAATGGTGTCCGAAAATCGCAAGTCAGAAGCATGACGGACCGGCCACGTGCCAAGAATTAGGAATTTTGATCACGCTTTCTCGGAGCGGGACCAATCAGAGCTTGTACTCGCTCTTTCCTAGCTGGCGGCTGATCAAACGACCTGCACCGTCACATGCTGAAACAAGGAAGCGAAGCAGATCACAAGAAGTCCACAACATTCGATATAGCAGCTTTCGTGAAACTAGTCCGAGTCATCGGCAAACATATCCGCAGCTTTCGGCCTCGACTTCCGAGGTGGGGCGGACGACGATGATACAGCCAAGCTAATACCACCTGTTGGCTCTGGATTTTCTCGCAACATAGGCTTTTTGTCTTTGTTAGGCTTTTCGTCTTGCACTTTCTCAGACTCTTCATCGCTACTGTCAACCATTGGGACACCATCTATACCCTCGAGATCACTCATTGGCATGTCTTCGTCCTCATCGTCCTGCATGGGTGCGCCGTCAAGATCATCCATCTTCGCGTCAGATTCAGCCTCATCCACAGTCTTCCATCTATTCGTGGATTTCGATTTCGTGGCATCGTCTGGAGTGCTAATTTTCTCTGTTTCCATAGCAGCCTTCTTTTCTTCTTCGGTGAGTGGCGGATTGTCAAACATAGAGGTAAAGTGTTCTTGAGCAGCTTGTGGAAATACACTCCAGCCTTCCCATAATGACAAAAGATTTTGTACACTTCGCTTCCACTTTTCGCCCTTCAGCTTGCCCCACTTATGATCTTTCTCAGCGCGACCCAGCTTTTCGAAAACTTTTTGTTGACGTAGCGCTTGCTCAAACAGTGTACGATAGCGCCAAGCGTGTCTGACACCTGCACTAGCCGAAGACGAGAGTATATCAGATATTGCATATAGTCCTACCATGCTTGCAGATGTTTTGTCGTCGCTCTCAGGCTTCGAGAATGGATGTGACACATTTCTTGTAACGAGGCTTGCGACTTCATCAGCGCCAGCGCCTGCATGTTCGATGGCAAAAGCTGTGATCCGTGCAACATCACCTCGACGTAATTTGGAACTAGAATCTGGTAGGCGTGAAAGCAGATGTGTCAACTTCGTCTTTGCAAGCGGATCCAGGTAGCCCATGCCATCATTTGGATCCTCAAGAATGCTCATAGCAGGTACGTTATGGTCGTTGTATCTTCTGGCCAGATCGCCGCCACGACCGTCGTCGTCATCCTCTTCGTCTGAAGAATTGTACTCATCGTCACTTACAAACTCCTCGATTTGGGTGGTATATTCAAACCTCAGTGGTGCTTCTGGTGGCTGCCAAGCTGATTGACCCTCAAACAGGACTTGGTGACCGTGAGCACGAGCATTCCCTTTCTTGGACGCATTCGTGAGAATATCCCACAAGCGCCATCTGTAATATACGCCTCCAATTGATGACGAATCCCATAGCCATGCCCATTTTTCATCACGTTGGATGTCTGGCCGTGACATCAGGAGCGCCTCGAATTCGGGGCCATACGTGAGCAAGGACTCGAGTGTTTTGTGTATAAGCTTGAGCTGTTTGAGATCAGATGGTGCTTGCACAGTCACTTGCGATGTAGGCGCTCTGCCGTATGGAGTTGACGAAGTGTATGATTGTGGAGGCGCAAAGCCCCTGTGACCTGGAGGCGGCGCTCTAGATAAAGAGGTATGCTGGACTATAGATCGTGCGCCAAAAGGAAGGGGAGTCGAACTACTCGTGGTTATAGCTGTGTTACTTATCGCTGCTGAAGACAAATGTCTTGATATCGATAGCTTAAAACCAAAACCCAGGTACTTGTTCTGCATATGCGAAACCACTGTATCGATGTCGCTTGCAGGAGTTTCTGCTGCCAAAGTTACAATGGCCGAACATGACTTGCGTTCCATAGAAGAAGCGCTTGTAGATGTTGAAGGCAGGATTCGTACATGCTCAACATTCAGCGGAGTATTCGCGAAGAGGCCTTTTATGAAAGCTCCAGATGTTCCTGGTGGCATAGATGCAAGATGTAGCGTTGGCTTCGCAGCCTTCTCTTCCAGGTCCTCATCCCTGCTGTCCCTGCTATCGGATCGGTATGGCCCTCTTCGATTGCGGTCAGAGTACTCGTCGAAAGGCCGCTTCTTGTTGTATGCCGGCCCTAGCGATCCCGGACCACTCTTGGGCAAAGAACCAGGACCACTCTTCAGTGGTGCACCTGAAAAATGCCTCTTCCCAGGCGCTGGTGGTCCTCTCGATTCGCGCTGATAAGGATTTCCATCCTCATCATTCAAGCTCTTCTCGAACTCAGCAAGCGCTGCTGCTGTCTCAGCTTTCTCCCTGGCTTTTTTTGCTTCAGCGTCGGCTTTCTGTTTCTCAAACTGTGACTTTTTCGTTGGCGCACCCAGCTTCGATGCAATATCTGGAAACTCAGCCATGACGAGCCCTACGAAGCTCTACGGACGTATCGCAATCGACAGCCATATGAAGCTTAGTAATTTCCATGGATTAGCGCAAGGCAATTGACTGGTGCCTGGCTGCGACACGAAGTTTCAGCATGGAAAGCACGACCGCCGCGACAGAGGCTTAAAAGTGGAGCTCTGTTTGTGGAGGTTGCGGAGAGTGAAGATACCAGGCTCTACGCTTACCTCATCAAGTCAATGGGCTCTGATCATTACTCGCCTAACAATCGCTTCTGTTCGGGTTCAGTTCATCTCAATCAAATTGGATCAGGATCAGCCTCGGCAAACCCATCTTCTTTGCTGGTCACACGATTCACTAACTATGAGTATATCGCTACTCACAATTGGAAGCCTCTCAAAAATCACTCAATTTATGACTGGACTGCTAGCACGGCCCGATGTTCTCCGAGATTGCGCTTTTACACTCATGGTCACGAATGACCTGGATCGGATGAGTAACGGGTAGGTAGATCCGCGAAAAAGCGTGGTATTTCTCCCAGAACTTGAAAGGATACCTCGTCAAGCTGCAGATGGCAGACCAGGATCTATACGAACCTAAAACCACTCCCTGTGTCGTGTTTGGAGGCAGCCTGCCAGCTAGCGATGCCCTTGCAGCTCATATCCGAACTTCTTTGGACGCCACCAACTTAGTTGACTTGGTATCTGCCATAGGGCGGAGTTCTTGGTGGCTATGACCTAACGTTCTGTGACGAATTTAGTAACGTTGTGTTTTGATGTCTTTCTCCCTCAAACACGTGTGGGCTGGACCCGTCCATGAGGTGAAGGTCTGATATTGATGTTACAAGCTCAATATGCCGCAATGTCTCGTGTCATTTCCTTTCTCCTGTTGCCATCAATGTGCACAATATGACTGTTGACCTTTCTATACTAACACCTGACGATCAGCTAACACCAGGAACATCATGGACCACACGAGATTGGCCTGATGGCAGTACCAGTCCAGAGGACCAGTTCCTGGACAAGAAGCCAACACGTACTCTGGCACCAAACTTGACCAGACGTTCTCATAAGAAATCTCGGAATGGATGCTTCTCGTGTAAGGCAAGGAAGATCAAATGCGACGAGACACGACCAGCTTGCACACAATGCAAAGTGAAGACTGTCGAGTGTCAATATCCTTCACAGCAGTTGAAGCGCGACAACTCGGTCACAACACGTCGATCACCGACACAATCGCTTGGATCAAGTCCAGCTGCAGCTCAATTCAGCATGAATGACATGCAGTTTTTCCATCACTTTCTGACTATCTCATTTCCACATCTGCCACTTGGCAACGATGATGTCTGGGTCAGAGACATACCGCAATTTGCACAGGAGCATACGTTCCTGATGCATGCGATTCTAGCACTTGGTGCTTCTCACCTCAATCGCATGACACCACTGGCATGTTACGAAAAGGAGGCACTCATGCACAGAGGTCATGCTATTAACGGGCTCAACTCCTGCATGGCTAAGACAAGTCATATATACGGTGAAGCAGATGCAATGCTTGCAACATGCTATGCACTCACCTTCCAATCATCATACATGGCAGATGGCATATCAGATTTTGTCATTTTTGTCCGAGGATGTGCTCTTGCAACAGGCAAGATCAGAGACGAGAATGCACCAACAGCATTCAATCTTGCGCCGAATAGGCACCACACAGTCATCCGACCACGACTTCATCAGTTACCAACCATACATCCTGCTCACATTGCGCAAGGTCTATCAGCATTAGATGAGGTTCAGGTCTATCTCAACTGTGAAGCCGAGCACAAATTCTACAATGCAATGAGGGACATTTTTGCCACTCTTCAGCAATCATCTGCGGCAGGCTACATCACATTCACGAATTTGTATCGGGTATGGTATGAGCTTGATCATGATGCTTTTCGAGCATTCTTAGATACGAGCAATACTACAATACAGATTCTGCTTGGGTTCTTTATTGGTATCCAGATGATCATGTCACCGTTGACAGCACATGAGTGGCCTGAAAGAGCTGATAGTGCTGGCATGCAGAGCTTGATGGGAATGGCTGACTGGATGGAGAGTGTCGCAAGCAAAGTGCCTGACGAGCTGCAATGGCATCTTGCTTGGCCCAGAGCTATCGTAAGTACAGTTGTGGCGGAACTCAGCGGGTTGCCCCACGTCGGACCTGCTGTGTTGTATATTAAGGATAATGAAAGTCCCAAACATCAGGCAGACGATATTGTGTAGCATAATTGCGATGAACAAGATCTTTTGGTCAAAAGTGCTTCAGTTAGCGAAAGAACAAGGCTATGTTTTCGCGTAAAAACAAGCAGACTGTTTCAAATAGCTCAACTTATCCGACATAAATACATATCAGGAGCGTAATGCTTCAATGTTCTTGACAGCATCTTTACTCTTCTTATCGAAGTTCCACATCATCATCAAAGGTCGCAATGAAGCAGCATTTCCATGGCCGGAGCACTATATCGACTCAACCAATGTGATGATTGGATGATGCGACGACGTTAGGCGCGGGCGTCAAATGGCGATCATCAGGGCTGTTACTTAGCGACACAGTATGTCTCCAATGGTAGAAGAATACGATCGATGATGAACGTTTGATAGCGTTCGTCGTCGAGTGTGGCGATCGATTCGAGAGGCGGATATAGGCAGTTAGTGACTATTTGCGTGATGATAACGTCAAAGCTCCCACAAATTTCCCGCAGCCAGTCTCGAGCAACCAGCTCCTGTAATGAGCATGTTTTATGAGCCATCGTGCTCCAAATTCGGTATGAAGAGTGGTCTTCAACGCACGTGTTGGTCAATAATTCAAGGATAAGTATGCCGATGTTCACAAGAGCTTGCCGAGTGTCTTCAGCGGACAAGAAACCTGGAGGTACAAACCGATCCTCAACTGGCGGCTGGAAGTTGTGGGATGCAGTGACTGAGATATTGGAATCAGTTTTATCAAGCATGATGTTCTCCTTGTTCCAAAAGCTGACATTCGGAGTCCAGGGCATCGCGTAGGACTGCAACAATCCTGTAATGATTTTCACTGCCAATGTCAATCGCTCTCTACTCCCTAGCTGACCTGTTTTAAGCTGAGCGTGTAGTAACACGTCGCAGTGTTGCGAATTCCGTAAGTCGTGGCATCGCCATTGAGTGCCAGACAGCGGTGTGCTTAGAAGCCCCGAGAACTCGCCTCTGCTTGTCAGGTAGTCTAATGCACTGCATAGAACTTGGCTGGCAGCGGTCGTGTTCTTGAAACGCACTTGCCAACTATTGGATGTGGCCTGCTGAAGTTTCGATGGCAAATGGTCACCTGGCTTGAGTAACCACGTACTACTGGTATTAACTCGAAGAGTTATTTCGTTCGTGAGCAAGCCTTCTTTCAAGGCGGGTCCATTCTTGTCAAAACATAGTATACCGAGATGCTGATGATCTTGTGAGCTGCACGCGAATCCTTGATGTAAGATGAGGAAGATAGTCTGACACATGGATCGTGCTTGAGAACAGGCAGATCGTGTATTCTCGGCTTCGTGCGTAAGCTCCACCTTGGACATATGGCCAATCATAGTTGTCAGCGACTGATTGGCACCTTTGACTTCCTTAAGAAGCTTGACTCTTTTCTCAGAATTTATCGTAAAATGAGTTCGATTTGCGATGGCCTGAAGCAATCGAGACGTTTCTTTTATCGTCAGCTATCGACTATCAGTATCTCTGCATGCAGTATGCGAATCACTATGACCCACAGCCCCTTTCTTGTCGACCTCTACCCCAAGGTCGTCCATCAAATCCATTGTGGCACTAAAGATGACTTCCATGTTCTGAATGATCAAGTCGGCTTCACGGTTACCAAATCTTCTGATCAAACTGGGGTGATATTGTCTCCATACGTTGAGGTCGTTCATTTCGTCTAGTATTCGCGCGTGTGGCGCAATGTTCGTCAAGAGTTTGACCAAGGAAGAAGCGTTCTTCTCGAACAGTAGTTGCTGTGTCTTCAGGTCGAGAAGAAATCGATCAAACTCATCCTGGTAACGCCTCCACAAACGTGCTTTCGTGATCAATTTCTTGTACTGTTCAAGACCTATGACGAGGAGAGGAATTGCCGATACCGCCAGACCTGCCACTTCATAGCCAGTCATATTGAACTGTTGTGCTAATAATCAAGCCATACACTTCTGACAAAAGTCAAGTAGTGATAGTACGAGTTGTGTGCTAGCCAGGTCACTTGTGCTGGAAGTGACGAGAAGGCTTGCATGATGGTTGTGTTTGTCTGCTTCTGAGGTGGCATAAGTGACACAAACAGAGCTAGAAACAAAAGAATGACAGAAGCTTTTTGACGACAAACTTGGTGGCTAATTATCATAAACCTAATCAATCTGGCCAACCTTGCCCTCCTGCTAAAGTTGCTGCATCTCCAGTACTCTGCTGTGATGCTTTTGATTTATTGATCAGCCACGATGTCCTTTCACGAAGACATGCAAGGTATCCAAGCATTAGCGAACCAAATTCAAGGAGTCTTTGAGGACACTCTCGAATATATGAGGGACAACGAAACTGTTTCCGAGGTTTTGACGACAAGTCTGAAAGACCAGCTTACTGAACTGCATAACAGATTTAGTTTATGGAATGATAGGCTACACGCTGCTCGACCACCTCATCTTGAAGGCGTGCTACAGCAAGGAACGAATGAACTTCTGCAAAGACTGAATGATGCAACAAGCGGTATCATAGGGGCAATATCGAGGCGTCCATCGCCATCGTTACATTTACTGGAAGACACAGCTACGATAGATGCATCGCACAACGGCGCCGATCAGGTTTCATGCAACGACAACCACTCGATCGAGGCAGATTCATCCGACTTCGACCGGAAGCTGAAGCTTGCTAATTCAATCATCACAAACTTATGGGAGTGGACCGATTGTGCGTATCAACTGCGTGCGAGCACGCCGTCTGATCATCAAATCAACTCTTCCTCAGATCTTCAAGTGTCAGGTAACGAGGCACAATATACCTTGACTCAGCGCTGTCCAGCCCTAGTCGACAAGATCTGGCTTATTGAGAAAGTTGCACACTTGAACGAAAGACGTTGGTCGTTGTTCAAACAGGCATTGGATTGTCGCAAAGTGCACACGCAACAGCACGAATTGAATGTACTTGAAATGAAGCTGCCACCACTATTTTCCAATTTCCCGAAGCCGTATCTGATCGGTCCACGCGAAAGAGGCATGGCAATTCGAGGCGTATCCCCTGGTGTTCCACTCATTGCCACGACACAGAAAACTACCTCAAATATCTATAGTGCAATGACTGAACATCGACAGGAGGCTCGAGCTGTAAAACGTATGCGCGTCGATTTTTCGGCCGATCCAGAGAAGGAGACCACTCTTATCCTTATGATTACGATACTCGACTCCAAGCATGAAATCAACAAGACAATCTTGACTGAGGTCGGTGAGAAGTTCGGTGTCTCACCAAGCCGCGCAAGAACGAACTTCGAAAAGATGAAGAAGGAAGTTCGATATCTACTCAAAAATGGCGATCTCAGTACCTGGGACAGCACAAACTATTTCTCTCCGATGCGTGATAGCGAATTCCTGATGCAAATCATCCTCCAATCTCACCACGACTTCACAGGACATCCCATGATATCTGCTTCTGAGAGACTGGGCCACCCGAAAGATTATGCTAAGACAAGATTCGACCAAATGAAGTCAGCGGTACTCAAGAAAGGCTTTTATCCTACACCGCCGTCTTCTTGGGAGCCTGCACCAAACCCAGAAAGGAAGAGGAAAGCGAAGGTCGAGGAAGATATTTTGGAGGGAACAGACGACGATAAGATAGAAATCGAGCAACCAAAATCCAACCACTTGAGGAAAGCTGTCCGAAAAAAAGCTGAAATATCCCAGGAGCCGAAAAAGCATCTAGTTGAACGTGAAGATGAAGAGGAAGACGAAGATGAAGATATCTTACAGGAGCGAGGCTCCTCAAAGACGCCAGTCAGCAATCAAGAGAGGTTGGCAGCTGCGATTCGCGAAGCACTGAGACCCCGGACTAGTGTAGATTCTGGTGATAGCGCACTAGTGGCTGACACAATATCGCAAAGCTTTGCAGACCAAGAAGGGCGACAAACAGACGCTAGACACTTTTGCTGCTTCTGCAATCAGAATATCAGCAGTAATGTTTGTCAAGACTTGGATGCCTATATCGCCCACATTGTCGAGGATCTGCAGCCGTTCTTCTGCACTTTCGATCAATGCTCAGCAGGGCCCTTCCAAACTCAGATCGAGTGGTTCTACCACGAAATTCAGACACACAGATCGCTCTTTCTCTGCCCCTGGTGCAAGGAGTTCCCACCATCTTCGCGCCATGAAGTAGCCAATCACATTGACGTCGACCACAGCGATATTGCAAAGCACCTCGAAGAAAATAATAGAGATCGCTATGCCACTCTAGATGATTGCAAGCACTGGCCCGAGCAATTGTTAAATACAGACTGCCAATTTTGTGGAGGCCAATTTTTCTTCAGCGACACTCATCTCACTAGGGAATTTCCTGTGCCGAACAAGGAGTTTGAAGCACATGTGGCCAGACACATGATAGAGATCGCGAGTCTATCGATGCCGGTGATACCTGAGTTTGATATCAACCCCAGTATTCCAGACATGACTGGCTTTCTGTGGAATACGCCTGAGCTTAGTGATTGGAAGGAAGTGCGAATGCCGTATGATAGGGCCACATCCATGTACATCATGGAACAGACTTCTCACGAAGATTCATTATATCTTATATGGAAGACAGCAGGCAAGAATGGTGAGCATTCTGCGTATCGCTGGACGACTTTCGATTCTGCAGGAGCCGATGGACAATCATTTGCTATTGCCAGGCAGCGATGGGAAGATAAGGAGGTCGGGCAGGAGAGTAAAGATCTAGAGCAAGACGGATCAGATTGGAAGGTATTCAGGGTGATGAGGTGCATAGAGTTTCAACAGCCATTCGTCAAGAAGTGGCTGTAGTAGATAGCCATGTTGTCACGCAGTAGCACTATCCAAGACTGCCCAGTGATGGGTTCAGGTTGTTCGCATAGGCAGTTAGCAACCATTACTTTACCAATTCTGCATTCTCTCTGTAATGGGTATCTAACAACGCTGTCGAAAATGCTCGCTACGAGCGCACAGCTAACGCAATCCTCCATCAATTGTGAGTGTGATAATAATCACACCTGCACATGCCCTAAATTAGGAGTCTAATCACTTGGACCACCCACAAAATCAAACCACGCACCCAGCGCAACCGTTCCCACAAGCCACAGTCCAGCATACCCAGTAGCCCCAATCACATCCACACCCTTCACTGTCCCCCAAACATGCAATACAGTTTCCGTCAAAAGATACAGGCCCAACACAATCGTCCTTCCAATCAACTCCTTCTGTCTGCTAGTATACCACCCCCAAACATTGTGATACACATGCTGCGCGAACGTCGCTGTCTGCGGATCGAAATGACTGTGCGTCAAAGCGATGCTATTCGGACCACTTGCTGCAATACTCGTCGATGTGCCCGTTGCACCCTCCGCAGGTCTGAACAAGAATTGTGTTGAAGCAATACCAGCTGGAGCGAGCCAGAAGATCAAGCTTGGCAACGTCTTCGTGATATCGTGGCAGAAGTTTAGAGACCTTAGACCATCAAAGTGCACGATTAGGAAGATTGGGAGGAAAGTGCTGAACGCGAATTGGAGGACTGTGGCGTACAGAACTGTTGCGGTTGTGCTTGTTGCTAGAGTAGTGATGGGGTCGTTGATTATGATTCGGTTTCGAAGCTGGGTTCTGCGTGTTGAGTTGCGACTGGCGTGGGGTGCTGATAGTGGTCGCAGGAGGTAGAACGGGAGAGCTGGCGCGAGGATCGATACTGTGCATGTTATAAGGAGGGTTGGTGCAGAGATCAGGTAGAAGTAGTGCTGGAGAATGAAGATCGGAGTCTGGACGAGCGTGTTCAGTGACGCGACGTCAACGGCTGGAAGTTGTTAGCTGATCATCTAGTAACACTCGAGAGTGCATACCATCTAGACCCATGAACCACCATGCTGCTTGTAAGCCAATCTTCCAGGCTAGACTTGCGCCAACCTCGAAATCAGTTGGGATCTTCGAGATTGAAGCTAATTCTGCACCTCCTGCGCCTGGTATAGCGAGCAGGCTCGCGACGTATAACCCTCCAGCTTCAGCAACCAGGCTTATGACAACCGCAGTAATCCAGCCGATCAAAGATGGCCTCTCTGGAGCGTGCGCTGATTTTGGTGGCGGAATAGCTGCTGTTCTGCTTACAGAGGGAGCTTTGCGACGCGTCGCTGGGCTGGCTCGCGCTGCTGGTGAAGGAGCTACTGAAGATGACATTGTGCCGTTGACCAAGGGACCGCCAGTATTGCTTGATACTGAAGTTGATTTTTCGCGACGTGGTCGCGCCATGTTTTTGTATCGTCGATAAAGTTAGAGCATGAGAGCAGAAGTGCTAGATCGCGTGCTGGGAAAAGTGCCCAGATTGAACTTGGAAGGTGCTGTTTTGAGCGCGATCGCGACTGACATCATTGACAAGGCAGCAATTTCCGTCAGGCACGAAACCTAGGCAGCAATTTGGGTGGATCCGACCTCAGTCAATCTTCAAATCGTGGTCAAAACGCGCTTGGAAACTTAATGCAGAAAGGGGTAAACACAAAGACAGCCTTTCGCATCAATAATGTCATTCGATGTCTGAGCATACTATGCAAGCGCCTGGAGGTTGCTCTTCCAGAGCCACCCACGTGTACGTAGTAGCATGTACCAAAAGATGCCTCCCAATCGTGTCCAATCGAATTCAAGCCATCATCACGTCTAACCACTCGTATCGCGCCGCACAGGCCGTCTGCTACCCTTCAACGACTTCATACGTCCTAACAACCCAGACGGCTTCTTCTCTCCGTCCGCAGAATCTGCTGTGGTCGTTCTCTCAAGCCCTAACCTCCTAGGACTGCTTGGAGCACGAGCACGAGCTGGTTTGGCCTGTTCCTCAAAAGTGATTGCGGTTGGTTCCTTCTTGGGCTCTCCATCATAGTCTCTGAAGAAAGGGTTTGCTGCACTATCGCTCTGCCCTGTCATCGGTCCAGTCAAAGGTGGACTCTGTGGTCCGTTTCGACCTTCTGGGGAAGCCCATCGATCACGGTTCGGTCGCACGCCTCGGATCTTCTGAGCTAATGATTTCTTTCGAGATAGACCTGGTCTTTCGTCTGTCTGCGGTCCATCGTATTCGCTTTCTCGACGTTGGATTGCTGCTCGGCTGGCAGGTGCACCTTCTAAGAATGTGGTGCTGCCCAACCCCACGCTTTCGGCACCATGAATGACCTCTCGTTGGTTTGGATTGTAACCGAGACCGTCAGGCTTTCCTTCTTTGCGGTAAGGTTCGACTTCTGGAACGATAGCTGCTTCATTGTAGTCACGATGTGCCTCTTCACCACGGCCGTGGATTCTATCATAGTCTAAGCTCTTGTTGACTGGTCCTGAACCACCCATGACCATGTTGATAGAGTCTTTTGGAAAAGCTTGCATTGGCGCATACTTCTCCTTTCGTCTGTTTCTGTGTGGGTTGCATGCATCGAAAGGTCCATCGTGGTGGAATACTTCAACAAGTCAGCAAATTTAACGCAAAGTAGAGTGGTGTCAATACTCACATCCTGTGCCGTATATGCTAGTCACATCCAACTTGTCGATAACATCCAATTTCTTATTCGGTTTCGTAGATTTGCTACCAGATCTCTTAGATTCTCGGTATTTACGTTCTCTTCGCTTGCGCTCTTCTTCTGGATCCATAGCTGGTTTCTCACGGACTGAGCTCTCCGAGTTGCGCCTAGGTCGTCGCGAGCGATCTTTGATCTTCAACTCAACTGGGTCCGCAAATATATCTAATTCCTCGCGTACTCGCTGTCGTCTGCGCTCTTCTTCTGAGGCAGAGGGTCTATGGCCTGGCGGCTGTGGAAACCCTCTCAAAGAAGGATGATCTGGTCTACGTGGACCAGCATTGGCTTGTCGCGATCTTGTTTGTTGTAGCTCGTTCTGTGGTTCACTGATATTCATTGTCCCCTGGTCTATCATTAGCCATGTGCTCAATTGCTTCATTGTAAGCCATACAAAGGTGTCCGCGGTCTTCTCGACCGAGCCATTTGGAATGGCATTGTTACTGCCACCATTTGACATGGTGATGAGTTCAGTGGTGTCCAGGAATGGATTGTTAGAAACAGGTCGGGGTGAAGTCGCTGGCGATACTTGACCACCAATTCTGTTGCGGAAGGGGTTGTTCGACATCAGAGGAGAGGCCACGCGATCTGCAGTCAACCGTCAGTATGAAACACGGATGATTGACATAGCACAGAGCACAGAGCACATACCAAGTGGTCCTCCTGGCTGTACTACCGACATATTATCGGTGCGCTTTGGTATTTCGCTAGAATATAGTCTTTCCCGTTATCGGCTGAATGCAGAGAATGTCCTTGTTGTTTGTTTGAAGTGGCTGGCTCGTTTTCTGGTTGCTATGCGTAATGCTGGGTGTTTGTAATTCTAACCAAGATATGCGACACAACAAACTTTTGAGTCATGTATACGATAGAAGATCGCAAAAGTGTACACCGTAGACGATGAAGGACAATCAATACGAGCAACAACAACAACGACGACGACGAGACTTTACCCAGAAGGCGGTAGAGTGAAGAGGAGGCAGTGAGTGGATGATGGAGCCCGTGGTGGCAGAAAAGTGCCCAATTAAAAGCCAGATCTAAGCTCTTTAAGGGAACGCTTTGGCGTTGCCCCTGGCCAACCCCAGCCTGAAGGACAAGCTCCCGCCGCCTGGAAAGCTGGTTTCGAGCAGAGACCCTGAAGAATTTCGGTGGTGTGAAGGTGGTCTTTCCAGCCACTGAGGTGGAAGTGCTCGATCAACATCGCAGATTCTCCTGAAGATCGAGAGCTCTCCGGGTTTCGATCGGTAAGAGGTCATGTGAGAGCTCAGTGACATGTCCTGTTGCTTGGCATGAAACTGTAAACAAAAGTTTCCGTTGTTGTTGCAATCCTCGCATGTCCACGTGAACATCGAGCCTCCTGCAGATGTTCCAGATTAGAGGAGGGGCATGCCTGTTCAGTTCTTCGGAAGGCACGATAGGCTTTCTCTTGGCGGACCACTCTTGCTGGAGAAAAAGGAATGTGGCTTATCAAAAAAGGTTCCGATTGCCGGTTCAGGTGCAGGAACCAAGCCTCCTACGAAATGAGCTTGAGCTGGATCTGCATCTTTTCGAGCAACGAGGGAAGTGTCACCAGACCGCCAGGTTAACAATGTTCCTTATAGCTGGTAACAGCGGGAAGCAAAGCTGCCATGAACGTTACAGCAGTTTGGTCAGTATCAAGACATAATGCTCGCATCGATGAGGAAGCACCATCCTGCTCGTACTAATCCTGAGTCATGCTTCCGTTATTGCTTCTATTGAATTCATATCTTGCGTAGTGTCATTGCTTCTATCGAATTCATATCTTTGCGTAATGTCATTGCATATTACTGACGAATGAAACCGACTTACAGAAGACTTGAAGATACAAACCCTACTCTCAACCTAACGGTTCTACCAAGTTTATGATCATCATCAGCTAACGGAAAGAAAATGTCCGAATCGTGTTCAGTCGATAACTACCCACTGCAGTACAGAACAACGCGACCTGGGATACCCCGAACAGCAGACCGCACAGTAACTCAAGCTCGTGTCAGCGACAATCTGACAATCGAGCTGCGACCAATATCACAAGCCGATCTTGAAGATGCCCACAGGCTTCGAACACAGGAAGCCGTCATGGTCAACACATCAACAGGGGTAGTCGATGGCAGTCTTGAGGTAACACAAAGTTGGCTGGATCGCTTTCTCGCTCCCAATGATGCAGTCACTTTCAATTTCATGCTCTGGGCAAAGCAAGACTCTCAGCCATGGGATCATGTTGGCGTGATTGGCAGTCATATCATAGAACCTGTAGCACATATCGGCTACATGTTACGAACTGAATGGTGGGGAAAAGGAATAGCCACAAAAGCTGTAGAGGCATTTCTAAGGCTTTGGTGGAGTCTGCCCAGAAAGGAAGTCATGCTCGAGATTCCAGCAAAGGACAAGCATGGTAGACATATCGCAGGGCTTGAATATGGTCAGGACGACTTACGTGGACATTCAACTGATGGTGTCAAGACAGTATCTGAAATTATGCTTGCTGAAGTTGAGCAGTCTAATATTGGCAGCATTTGCGTGGTAGAGAGAAACGGTTTTGTGCAGAGAGATCAAGAGATAGTAGTTGAAGATGCTGGCACATTCATTATCAAGGACTATGTTCTAGCGAGGGAAGAGACGACCTGTAAATCATGAAGCCGTGCTCTGCAGCGTTGTCAAAGCCTTCGCAAGCACGTCTACGCCATTAGAAGAAACAAGACCAAGCTCTTTCAAGGCCTTCTCGGAGTATAATATGTTTCGTTGTATTGCTAGTTGCCGTTTCTGTCTGTCCCATATAGCTGCTCGGTTCAGAGGTTCAGTTGGCTGTCGAAGGACGCGTTTCAGGAACTTCTTGTACGTTTGTGCCATATTAAGATTACCGCAGAGTTCCTTGTGCACATTGTCAAGTTCTCCTAGTGAGCGCTGAATAAAGCGACCACGCACCTTGATCAATGTATTCTCCTTGGACACTTTCTCGAGCTTAGGCCATGACGTTGAATACTTTCGTATGTAGGCACTGACCACGGCTGCCGTCCTCTCCCCTTCTTTTTGCAGACACTTGACAGCATCGTGCAACAATAGCACGTCTCGAAGTGCGACTGGCAACGACCTCTCGATTGGACGAGCGCTTTGAACTCCAGATAACAGTTCATTGAGAAAGTTCTTGCCACGAGCGAGCAAGTGCTGCCTGATGCGAGACCTCAGTGCTCCTGGTGCGGGCTGTAATTTTGTGCCGTGGTAATTTGGACTGAACCAGAGACTTACGTCGGTAACACCAACAACCTCGATGCCATGATCGTAGTCCAACATAAGAACAAGCCTAAGCTTGGGCACCGAGACTAATGTACATTCGAGGATCTGTGGGAATTTTCGGTCAGCCATCTGGTCAAATTCGTTTCCATATGTTATATACTTCTTCGTTGGATTCCATTCGCCAGCTGGGCTGGTCAACCTGTCAATATATCTGATGGCTTTCAGGCAATGAGTGACACCTGAGAACTTTAAATGCAGGTCACCCTGACACTCGGAGACGTGCGGTACATGTCCAACGATGAAGTACCGGTTGATATCGATCGTCCATTGCAGCATCAGCCCTGAGGTTATATCAAACTCGGACGTTGGTGGCTTGACCTTTTCATATTTGATACAGCTGTCGAGACCGATCTCGAGAGCGTCAACCACACGGCAGTACATTGAAAGACTCGTAGCTGCCGACTCTTTCTCCAAGGTCAGCAAATGAACCACTTGCACGAAAAGCTCTTCCTTCGCGCGGTTGTAGTCCACAGCTATGTCCTTGCCCCACTCCAGCAGAGCCAGTGAGCCATACATTCGATCACGGCTATCTTTGCAAAGCATAGCACCAACCAAGCCCAAGATATGGGTCGTACTGTTCAATGAGTCTCGTTTCCGCACTCTGAGGCGTAGTAACATCAAATTCACTATGGTGTCAGCCCTCGCACTAGTGTTATATTCACCGCTAGACCTGCTGCCAGTATCTAGCCTGTATTGCAGAAGGAAACCGTGAACATTATCAAGTAACAACAGAGAAGTTCCTGAGACCAACAAAGCTTTTTTCGCCATAACCATTTCTTGCACAATCCACACACGCTTCCAATAAGGATTGTGGATGAAGTTCTTCGCCTTGGAGGTGAGCAAGTAGGGTTTCTTCTGTGCGTCAAGTTTGCCTACATCCTCGCTATAGCCAAAGCGCTCTACGTACTCTTCCAGCATAGCTGCTTGTATACTGCTTTCACACAACCAGATAAGCACTCGTCTTGCGTTTCCAAATATCTTAGCCATCTGCATAACTTGTGCATTTTTCTCAGGAACATCATCTTGGTCGATACATATCGCGTCGATCCAGAGACCTAAGGACGGACAATCAAAGTCATGGGTCTGATAATGTTGCAGGAATCTGTGGAGGTTAGACCGCACGAGCATACTCCTGCCGTCAATCCAGATCCTGTGAGAAGCATCTTCTCCGCCCCACGTGTACGAAATTGCATCGTAGCGGTTGTCGCTTTCCTCGAGCGTGTGTACACTGAGACTAAGACAGATTTCCCCGTCTGGCGTTTGTGGTAGGAATCGTAGGCATCTTATGCAAGAAACGTCGGTAGGAAGTGGCAGGTACGTATAGGTTTCAGGTACCTGTGGAGCTGCCATGGTCGCTCCACCATGATCCTCTTGCGTCCCGGACTCGGACTGATGCTCTTTTGTCATTGAACCTTCTTCAACCAGCAATAAACATAACGAACATGATTGCGCGAAGCTGCCAGCCCAAGATTATCATATTGGATGCAAAGACAAATCAAATCTTGAACTCGAGAAAGCACGCAGCCTAACGTGTTAAGCAAAAAGACCATACTCACCCCACATCGCCTTGCATGTGTGTAAAGACAGGAAGTGTACACAGCCTCGCAAATTCTTTCTGTCGTGGCTACACAGATGCAGCATTATGGTGATCATACGGACTTCAAGTCTTTGAGCTCAAAGAGTAGCATTTGATGTACACATAGGCTGCGAGATGTCATGCGGGATCGACAATCACCTAGTACTGACGATATAACTACGACCCCAGCACATTCATCGGTATCACAGAAAAATCTCTGTCCATCTTGATATCAAATCCACAGTGCGAAACAGCATCACAGATATCATGTTACATCCATTCGTAAACCGAATGTCAGGTGAGGGCTGCACTGATGTATGAGCTTCGCGCAGCACTCATAGATCCTAAACTATTCAGCGATTCCGCCTGCATAATTTCAAAGACAGACACTTCGGCTTGAGCTTGTGTAGCCAGCATGTTCCGAATTTCGACCGCACTCAATGAATCTATACCATACGCTATTAGAGGTTGTGTTCCATCAACATAGTCTTTGTCCATCATAAAAAAATTGGTAATGTGCTTCGTAATTGCTTCGACGATTGCACTCGCAACTTCCTCTAGGGTAGAAGCGCTAGAAATGGCTACAGCGAGCTCTTGCATGCGTTTACTTTTAACGTTATCCATTGACCGGAAGATGCACTCGTGCCGGATAATGTCTTTGACGCGGAGGCCATGCTTTCGTGCTGCGTCTGATAACGTCCAATTTTGGTTCCACGACAATGTTTTGAGGCGGTCACCATACATTAAGTCATCGATTTGAGCCTGCTCCTTGGCGTCATTGCTAATGCCGCCACAGACGGCATTGCCTCTGTCCTCGGTATAGCTTGCAAGCCGTAGGAACTCAAGCACTACGTCTTCTATAGGTCGACTAGGCCGGAGCGCAATACCACGTTCTCGGTAAGGCTCGCTGGTGAAATCGAAGGAAGAGTGTGCGCTGAGAGCGGTAGGTACCATGTGTACCAGACCAACGACTGCTTGGTGCAATCCGGCTCGTGGCGCTAAGAACTCGATACGTGCAGCATAGCCCCTAACACTAGTTCCAGAACGAGGTTTGTGGTTCCAACCTCCAAGATAGTAGACATTGATTTCTGGCAGTCCAAAGAGAATAACATGCGGGCGATTGGGCTTCAGCCTATCAGTCTTCGACTTATTACAGAACCATGGTTGGCGACAAGTTTCACACAGCTGAAAACGGTAGCGTTCTCTACTTGCGTCGTATGACATGTGATCCTCATCGAGGTGGCCTAGGTATTGGAAATGAAATTCCTTCTTGATACCTAACGCGTTTGCGATCGACCCGTATTGAGCTGCCGTTGGTCCCGTATATGTCTTTGCGGTAAGTAAAACGTTAGTCAACACCGCATAGGGACTATCGGAGTAGTTCATCCTGAACGACGATGCGTCGCTCGCAAGACCAAGCAAGCCAAAGACATGATCGCGCTCCTGAGAGCATCTATGGTTCGAATACCGAATCACTAGCTCGAAGAGGGGGGCGAAAGTAGTCGAGTTCTTGTTGGCAGATTTTCCCTGCATATAATGCTCGTAAACATCTCCAACCGGTCCTTCGTGGCCGACGTATGGAACGATACTGAGTCTGCCACAGAAGGAGTCGGGCTGTATCAGCTCGAGGTAGTTGAGAAAGTCTGCAAATTCGAACTGTCCATTCTCGTAAGCCAAAGTAACCTTAGTTGCAAGTAAAATCTCTTGCACAACCCATACACGAGACCAGTATTCGTGGTGCATCAGTCTTTTCAAAGCGCCTAAGACAGTATCCTTGTGCACAGCAGCAGCATCTGCCGTGCGTATAGACTCAGCCAGGATTAGGACAGCTTGGGCATTAGCATTAGTGACATGATGACCTCTAGGAAAGGCTGAGTCTAGCCACGCTAACACGAATGTTGCTTTGCTGAATATCTGGGCCATTAGCGGGATCTGCCTACTCTTTTCTGCGTCCGACTTTTGGTCGATACACAATGCATCGATCCAGAATCGGTGGTCGACATAGTTGATTTGCGCATCATACAGGAAGCTGAACAAGTTCGACCTAACCCAGTATGCTTCGCCATTGACTCTGATCTCGTAAGCTGCACTGTCGCTTCCCCAAACGTACGAAAGGGCGATGTAGTCGTCCCGATCGAGGTGGCTATCTGCCAATTTGCACCTGATGTAACCACTACCGTTAGGTGAGAGGACCTCTATCAGCCGGATCGCATCTGCACGGTCTGGTAGCGGATCGAAGCTGAAGTCGTCTTCCATATACATAGTCATAATCATATCATTTTGCAGATTTTATTGACAGTTTGCGCACGGCTCATCTAAAAGACACCAGGAAGTCAACACCGAGATTATTACCGATAGCTGTTCACAGTCAGTCAGAGCTACGGTGTCGATACACGACAAGCTCCTTGATCCTGTTGTTCGCATTCTGAGAGGCACGAAAGGATCACTAAAGAAGAAAATCATGTTGGTCGCCAAAATCTGGCTGACCTCTGAAATAGAGGACGAATGCAGTCTAGCGTCAAAGTTATCGAGCAAAAAGACCTGACTTTAGCCCATATCGCCTTGCATGAATGCAAAGCCACGCTGTTTGCACAACTTCGAGCATAGCAGCATGACAAAATTTCACGCCAAAGGCTGGCACATTCACCGGCACAACAGTATACGAGTCATCCTTGAATAATCGACTATGACCACCTGACAACACAACTATCGCAACAGCGACGACGTCCCAGATACTCTCACACATTCATTTCTGGAACACCAGCCTCTATCCTTCCATCACTTATCAATATCTGTCCCCTCAATCACATCCTTCCACTCCTCCATCACGCCCAACATCCCCTCGTACTTCCCTCTCATCTCCTCCACCGCATCCCTACCCAAAGGTAACCTCAACGGCACCTCCCTCCTCTCAAAAACACCCCGTCCCCTAACCGCATCAACCACAACTCCCACCAACTTCCCCGGATCCCCAGGTTGATTTCCATCCTGCTCCCTCAAATGCTCTTCCAACCCCTTCAACAACACCTCATACTCCTTCCCTTCCCCTTTCCTAATCTTCATATTCCCCGTACTCAAAAACTTCGTCCTAAACCGTCCCGGCGCAACAATCAAAGTCCTGACCCCGAACTGTCGCGTCTCAGCAGCAAAACTCTCCGCCATACCCTCGACCGCGAACTTCGAGCCTGCATAAGCACCACAACCAGGATGTCCGACGTGGCCACTGAGACTTGACAAAAACACCACAGTCCCGGCTCTCCGTTTTCGAAAATGAGGCAGTAGAGCACGCGTCACGGCAAATGTCCCGAAGACATTTGTTGAGAACTGAGCTTGTAAGTCTTCGGTGGTGAGGTCTTCGATCGTGCCGATTTGGATGTATGATGCGTTATTTATGAGGACGTCGATTTGGCCATAGATTGAGATTGCGGATTGGATTGTGGAGGTGATGGATTCTTGTGAGGAAGTGAGGTCGAGTTGCAGGGTGTGGGCGCCCAGAGAGGCGAGATGGGTGAGTGAAGAGGGATTTCGTGCTGTTGCTATGACTTTTTCGCCGGATGCTAGGAGATTCTGAGCGAATTGTTGGCCTAGGCCGGAGGAGCAGCCTGTTACGAGCCAGACTTGAGGTTCGGAAGTGGTCATTTTGGTGGGTTTGTTCGACAGACAGAAGTGGTTGATATGAGTATGTAGCTACTACATCTTGGTCGAGTGATTTGGCCATGTCTTATACCTTTGTGCTGTGCTCTGATATATGTCAGCTTGTCGTATGCGAGCATTAGGCTTGAGTCGTGGAAGCATTTCTGATTGGTCGAATCGGCTATGACTCGTGTAGACGGCATTAGGTAAGCATTGACTCGTGCTCGCGTAGCACTGAAGCCATATATCCGTCCACATCGCCCATAGCAATTAAGACCGTTCATGTTGCGATACGAAGGCTATGATGAGTGAAGTGGAGTAATGTGCTTTACATTGTGTTTTTACACCAAGTGTCAGGGCGCCTATATTCATACAGTAGTTATATGCACATGATGCTTGCAAACATTCTACCACTCTCAGACATCGAGTCCGAGGGCATCTTGTTTGCTCGAGTTCGTGTTCGTAAGACGCCTCCTTCAAGGCTTGATGATCGAAGCTCGTCCGATCTCATATCGCCATCTTCAAGGTGCATCGGGTTTGTTCAGACAAGCTATAGCCACTTTCCTTCCTTTGATTTCTCTGCGTCCAGATGCGAAGGGTTTACCATAGTTAGCAGAGTTCAGAATCTGCTCAGCCTCCTAAGCTGCAGCGCTTTTCTGCCCTCGCGCTCTTGGATTCAGACTTTTGCGCTTGCTCTTTCCTTTCGGACTAGCCATATCACCTCCTTCGATAAATTTGAGCAACTCATCGATGCTTCTCATATCAACGCCATTTGCAGTTGGGTTAGTAGAAATTGAGCTTGAGGGCGATGTCGTTGTGCCATTGTTAGTGGCCACTTTTGGTGCTGCTGTTGTCGCATTTTGTGGTTGTAATCGAGTTCCGCCGCGCAATCGAGAAGGTAGAGACATATACTTGATACCTCGCTTTTCTAGATACTGCGCCTGCTTGGCTAAGTTGACGGCATTCTGCGTGAGCTGTTCGAGCCAGGTTTCCGCTTCCTTTGTGTTTCGGTCTTCAGGACCAAGCTCTTCCTTGAAGACATTGTATGCATCGCGCATCTTGCTAACAGCACCCTTTGCATCACCATCGAGGGCTAGTGCTTGTGCAAGCTGGAACAGTATTGTTGCCGCGTTGATGGACTGCTTGCCGTAGAACTGTTCGCAGACCTGGAAGCAAGCTTCAAACCAGCGTCGCGATTCGGAATACTCCTTCAAGGACTGGAACATGACAGCAGCATTGTTCATTGTTGTGATCGAATCTGGATGATGTGCTCCATAGATGACCTTCCAGACGTCTATAGCGTGTCTCACATACTTAAGAGCTCGTTTAGTGTTTCCGACGTGGTGTTCGAACAGTGATAGATTCAGGTAAGCCAAGATTGTGTCGTGAGAATCAATACCAAGAGTTCGTTCTGTCACGATAACAGCTTTTCGTGCGAGTTCGACTGCCGCCTCCTTCTCCTCAATCTGATAATAGATTGTAGACAGTGAGTGATACATCTTTGCGACTTCCGGGTGTAATATACCGTAGATCTGCTCGTGCAGTGATAGTGATTCGAGTACCAATTCTTGACCGAGCTGCTTTTGACCTTGTGCAAGAGAAATCTTGCCAGCTTCAAGTGCTTCGTCTGCCAATGCGCTCTTTGGAGAAGCATCTTTGACAATTGGTGTAACATTCAAAATATCATCTGGGACGAATGTCGTCTGAGGTTTCTCTTTTGTATCACTCGCTGGAGATTCTGATCGAGCACGTGACTTTTTGGACTTCTTCTTCTTGTGGTCCTCGTGGTTAACACCGTTCGTTGTGGCAGAGGCTGACTCTTGTGCTTCTTGATGAGCCTCTTTCGTGAACGCGAAATCTCGGCCTGCAAGCTGAATGCCATTCTTCAAGCATATCTCTCGTAGCAATTGGAGTGGCTTGACCTTTGATTGCCAGTCTTGTGCTAGGTCGTATCTGTACCGTGTCTTGATTTGCGCCACAACTTCGGCTGCCAGTGACTCTGGCGTGACTTTCTCGAAAGAATAGTCGCCGTCACTGTAGAACGATCGCTCTTCACCCAGCTCAATCGAGGGAGTCGCATTGACGTCGCCTCCGAGTAAACAGTTGAGTAGGTGCGAAATAGCATTCGGTGCAAAGATTGCAGGTAAGTGTCGTAGATAGCCATTCATGACGTGCTTGAACGCTCTTGCGATCATTTCTTGCAATGCCACAGTCACAAAAGCTTTAATGCGTTGTCCTTTTTCCTCAGCCAGCTCAACGAGCTTACCGATGTATCGCATGTTGATACCACGTTTGTGCAACAGCTGTGTTAGCGCAACACCGTCCATTGGGAAGCCTACATCGCTCTCATAGAGATCGTGGATCAGCTCAGGAATGATCTTTTCGTGCAAGAAACCGCAGACGGCTTTGACTTCTTTCTCATCTTCAGCATATTGTGCCTTCTCTTCTTCATTTTGAGGCAGCTGTCCGCTGAACACATCTGGGTTAATCGACCATTCGAAGTTGGATATGTCGACTCGATCGGGATCTGAAGGAGTAGTTTCTTCGCCGTCCTTCTTCTCCTCGCTCTTATCCCCGCTCTTCTCGTCCGACGTCTTTTCGTTTTCAATTTGTTTCTGTTCTGGCTGTGCAGATTTGCGCTTTTCAACCTCGCTTCGTACATACTCTTGCAGCTTCATGCGATAGTATGCTTCGATCAACTCTAGTCGGAGAATCGACATGCGATGTGGGTATTTGTTGTCTTGCTCTTCTGCTGCAACTTGCTCCTGCCATGTTACATCCAGCGGAGCAATTCTGTATAGGTCCAGGACATATTTTCTGCCGTCCGTACCAAGCAGCCCTTTTGTCTCGACACTACCTTCTAGATCGTGTCGTTTTCCTTCCTTGTCCCATACAGCGTGCTTCTTGACATGCAATGCTTTGGACAGCTTGTCGAAAACAGGAATAAAAGCCTCGTTTTCCGTCACGACGTCTCGTCCTTCAACACCACCATAATCAATTTGATGCTCACCAGGCTCCCTTTGTTTGAAGATACCAGGCACTATACTTTGACCGACTATGCGCTTGCCAAGGTAGTCCACAACGACCGTACCGGGGGTGAAAAGGCCGTTGATGTCCAGCTGGTTTACCGCCTTCACACCAGTTACATCTTTAGCGACCGCGACCCGGGCAGCTTCGTCACCGCCCTCACTAGCAAATGTCTGCACACCATCAGCGCCAAAGGAGTAGAAGATATTATTGTAGATGAAGATCTGTGCATCTTTTCCTTCTGTCGGATTCAACGGTGCTACTTCTCCCCTCGCGACCAAAACAGCACCGCGTGCCGCAGCGTCGTTATAGTCAGCAAAGAGCTTTGAGGTCAAGCGTTCTCGGAAAACGCGATCTTGTAGTGTTTCTCGTGGCAATTCTCTCGTAGTTTGAAATTCTTCATTCCAGTCTCTTAGGTTCTCGGCACCATCGGCACCTCCAAGCAGGAAAGCTTCCTGCGATCGAGTAGGATCTGACAGATGATATTGCGCAGCTGAAGGATGAAGCAACCATGGATTTGCGGGTATAGCATTCTGAAAGGGAAAGGTAGTGAGGAGGTCTTTCTGACCATTCGCTTTCTGCAAATCGACAAAAGAGTCGTCGAAGGAGGGTGATAGCAGGGAGATCAGACCAAGTAGTGAGTGAGCACTGTGGTTCTTGGGCGCGGGTTTAGGGAAAGGGTCGAACTTGTTGCTTGAGGACTTGTTGACGAAGAAGCCTGAGATGCTGCCTGTGATCTGGTGCTGTTCACCCTCGTTGGTGGTCAGAACCAGGTATAGTAGGTGTCCTCGCTGTCGCAGATGATGTGGAGGAGGATTCCATTGCGACACTGACAGACCCTTCACAGTCTTTGGCAGAGTGTTCTGGTCTTTTGGCAGAATAGTATTGATGTCTGCCTTACTGTCCATGTCATAACCAGCCAAAGAGTCCTGGTTATCAGCAACCTTCTCTTTCTCCTGCTCTGAAGCTGGAGCAGCACCAAACAAGTCATCGTGCAAGGAAGCACCAGCACATATGCCATGCAGCTGGTCGGATCTATCACCAGCAGCTCCAATAAGCTCTCGCATGCGCACCAAATGCATACGTGCCTCCTTCTCGGTGTAGGGATCCTCGATCAAGGTGATTTCTGAATCATTCGCGAGGTCCTTGACCTCTGACAGCTCAACGAAATCATTAATTCGTTCGCCATTGTGCTCGAGGTGAAAGCAGGTGTATTGGAAAGTATCCGGTGTTTCCACAATGGACTGTCGCAAGTCCTGCACCTGTTCTTGGTTCGAGACAGTCAATGTCAGCTTATGTGGCTTGTGAGGAAGCTTGACATGAACCTGGAAGGTGATGACAGCGTTGTCATGATCGTGATCGTGCTCATTTATACCATTGGTGGGTTGTTTCTCGTCCGTAGTTCCTGGATATCATGAGCATCGCAGACTGTGCACCAGTTTAGAGTGCTACATACCATTTACGTTGCCTGCATCGCCGTTTACAGTGGCCATTAGTTAGAAGAAAGTTGAGATATAATGTAGCAATACAAAAATCGAACTACTGTACAACCACCGAATTTGACCAAGCAAAAGCTGCTTAACAAATGAATGTGGATGGGTCTAAAATACAAGGAGGGTACGAAGAGATGTACTGTACAAGGTCGATGAATGATGATGAATGACAGGAAGGTATGCTCGAGGTCTTTACTGTCGAGAAACAGCAGCAGCGCATGCGAGCATATCCAAAAACATTCATCTCCGATACATTTGCGACCAATAGAAATCGACTCTCCGTATAGAGGAGAAGAGTGGCTCCAAAACTTTGCTTACTGCCGCAGATTTGCTTCCGTGTAATCGGGTTATGTCGGCAGCAATTACCAGGAGTGAAAGTCGTCCATAAGGAGCTCGTCGTGCACGGTCGATATGTCTGTCTGTGATCGGCACCGTCGTATCTCTATACATCATCAGGGAGGTTTCTCATACCAACAGATCATCGTCGTCCGATCGCAAACCACCGAGCGTCCCGATCATGGACTATAACCAAGATATACCTCATGCTGAGGGAAATATATCGTGACTACTTCTCATGTCGTAACAATAACCCCGCAAGCACAAAACATACGTGGTCGGAGGTCGACAAATTCACATAACAACAACGGTTGCAATTGCTCTATGTTTGTCTGCGTCTTTCAGGTGCACGAGTCCAGCTTTAGAAGCACCGCCACACGTGGCTGACTGCCAGTGGAAGAGGAAATTAGGTGGCTCAGCTTAGTCCGAGCGCCAAGACCGACTCCTCCCCTTGATTCGAATAAGGTCGTCCATATCAGCTGCTGTGTTCCTCGCGCCTCTCGAACCTCGCTGGGTTCACCATTTTGGTCGTACCTTGTACTTGTCGTTCCTTTGACCGCCTTCCCTTTTCTTCTCGACGTCATAATCCTTGTGCTTTCGGACATACTTCGTAATCTATGTATTAATCGCTATATTGTACTCTGGGTAGGCATCAGTGGTCCACGATTCTGTGTTTGCGCAAATCCTTTCTGGTTGCTCGATGATCTGGACAGATGTGTGCTTGTCTTTCAAGTCGCAAGTGAGCACAAAATAGGTGCCGCCGTCTTCCGGAGAGGTTGAACATTATCTTGAGAGATCATGAAAAGCTTTAGACCATTAGCGCGCAAGCGCATCAATTGCCGACATGTACAATGGCAGCAGCGACCGTACTCGGTCACAAGCCAGTTCAAACAATACCAAAATCCATCTCCAGATCCTAATCCAAATATTGGCCCGGGCCACGGCGAAGCTGGCGAACGTGGTTCCAAGCAGGGCTCCTGGAAAGACACCGCTTTCAAGATGTTCGAATCAGGAGCAACGACGTTTGCTTCCATAGCTGTTCTGGGAGTTGCAGGATATGGTTACCATCTCTACTACAAAAGCCTGGTGCTACGAAAGATGGATCTAGCATTTTCGGCTGGCGATCCTGTGCTTGACTTGGCTGGACCAACGCCTTCCACGCGCGACAAAGAAGTTCAAGATGGCGATGTGGCCAAGGATTCTGCTGAAGCGTGGTTTGAGCAGCCTGAGCAGCATACTATTGACGCGATCATGAACGGCAAGAAACGTGGTCGCTATTATCTATTGGTGGGTGAGAAAGGCACGGGAAAGTCCAGCATGATTATCGAAGGCATGCGCAAAGTGGATGCGGACGGTGTTTCTATGCTCGATGCACACGCTGATCTCGAAATCTTTCGGATACGACTTGGTAAAGCCCTGAACTACGAGTATCACGAGGACTACATTGGTAGTTTGTTTTCTGTTCGCGGACCTCGAGATACGACAGCACTTCTCGACATCGAGCGAGCCCTCAATAAGCTCGAGAAAATTGCTTTGAGGCGTCGCAAGCAGAAAAGAAGTCCTATGGTTCTTGTGATAAATTCGGCGCATTTGATACGGGATGACGCTGATGGTCGCGATTTGCTTGAATTAATACAGCAACGTGCAGAACAGTGGGCAGCCTCTAATCTTGTCACGTTTGTGCTTAACAGCGATGATTATTGGGTCTACGAAAGACTAAAGGGCTACGCAACACGCATGGAAGTCCTTACAGTTCGCGATCTACCGAAAAAAGACGCGCTCACAGCTCTGGCGGGTTATCGAGCCAAATACTTTCCTGAAAAGCCAAGACCAACGCGTGAGGATTTAGACAATATTTATGAGCTTGTAGGAGGACGAATTAATTACCTCAGTCGTGTTGCGAAATCAGAGCACATGGACAAAATGGCTCGGACGATCCTCACGAACGAGAAAACTTGGTTTCTTAATCGTTGTGGTGTTTTGGGCGAATCAATGGACGATGACGTGATGGACCAGCAGAAGTTCGCTTCTTGTGCCATGGTCCTTGCCCGCGCTCTTGTCGAAGAGCAGAAAAAGATGGAGACGACTTACGACCCAGAGATTGGACATATTCTACCTTCGTTTCCATTGTACAAAGCACGACAAATCATGACTAGGGCGGATTTCATTCAGATGTATGACCACGATAACATATTTACTATTGACTCGAATGCGAATGTGAGGGCGGACAGCGTACCTATGATGAATGCTTTCAAGGAGATTTGTGAAGAGCCAGGTTTTTCGAAATACCTTGACGCGACGCTAGACCGCATTGCCGCTATTGAGAGTATTGGACGAACCAGAGAATTGACATTCAAGGATTTGTGGGTTGAGCAATCCGATACTCAACGAGGTCAATATGAGACGGTGCAGCTAGACGGAAGAGGCCGAGAAATCGGGAAGACAATATTCAGAGTCAAACCTGATCCGCAAGAGGAAGAAGCTGATGATGACGACGAATGAGAGGACGTTCCATGGATTCGAATTGACTCGAAAGAGCGGTATACAATGGAAACAAGCTCGTCGAAAACAACCAGAAATGCGCAGACACCGTGCAACAGGTCCTCACATCACGCGAGATCGTATACCGAAGCACGAGTCGATATATCCGCATGTGAGCACGAAAGATCACTCTCGATGTTGTTCGCTAGAACTCTGGTACGCTAGCTCTACCATTTGGCATCCTCAGAAGCATGAGCATTTTATGGTCCGGTCTACCAGACACAAATCTGCGCAGTCCTTCGGAAAAGATTTTGTGATATTCTATAAACCTCATGCATACGCCCACAACGCTCTGTCTTGCGGTTTATATCCCAAGACTAATATCACATTTTGACAAGAAAGCAACACTACTCTGGTGTTCTGCATAGCCTGAACTGGATTCAGAGCTGTTCGAAGATGCTCTTCACCGCCACTTTATTGGTCTGGCTAGCGGCCGCGCCACAGCACTTCGTAGGAGCCTCAGTTGTCTCAGTAAGTGGTCTGCCTTCACTGGTCGATGCAAGTGCTAACACAACTCACCAGAAGTCGACCAACCTCGGAACGATCGAATTCGGCCAATCACTCAACCTCTTGTCCAACCCCGAGAATCCTTTTCTCGAACGCAAACCACCAAATTCGACCGACGCCTACAGTGGTGACCATGAAATATGCGTCTGCTGTAACACACATAAGCTTAAAAAGCAGTGCGATCTAATGAATCCGCGCCGAACATACCATCACGACTGCCGGCTGCAGCTCCACCACTGTGCTGTCACGAAGTATGAGGCAAATGGCGTGTTTCCGTCCACGTGCAAATGCATTGGCGAGAGTGACTGCAAGAGAAAGGGCATGTGGGAAGACTGGATGGGTAAAAAGTTTTGCGGCTGGGACATTGGAGGAAGAAAGAAACTTCCAAAGGAGTCTTGGGAGGTGATCGACCAGGGCCCTTGATCTCAACGAACAAAGTATGAGTGCTTGTGCAGGATATGGCGAGCCGATGTAGGCTCAATTCGCAGTGGTCAGAATCGACCGGGTCGATTTCTGCATGGTTCCCTGAGTGTAACTGATGTTGATGCCCTTCTGCATACTAGCCACTCGGCATGGTCTTGCTCATAGTTACGGCATCCTCTCTTATTCTAATTCCTGGCCGTTTTTAGTAACCTCCTCCAAGTCTCAATAGTCTTTGGGGCCTCCCAGCCCGGGTAATCCATTCGGCATCACTCCTTCATCCTTCCTTCTCATTGCTGCTGTCCTCGATAATACTCAAGTCGCTGTCCAAAGTCTCCCGCGGGATCATCAATCTTCAAGAAGAATCTCGTCGGTCCCCCCGCAAGCCAGAATTCGATTTAGCTCCTTCAGTTTCTGCTGATGTGCATTGCCTGAATTGTTGTGTTCGGTATCTGCTGCTCACAAATCTACGAGTTCCAAGAGCATACATGATGTTAGACTGAAAAGAGCTTCTTCAAGTCTATCATCCTATTGATCGTCTAGGCGGCTGGGAACGGCTCTACAACGAAGTTCTGCATCTCTTTCGTAACCAATATTTATCACACAACCAAAGATGATAAAAATGGTCGCTCAGATCGGAAAGCAGGGAAAGATTCGACAAGGTGACTGATAATTAGCACTCGCCCATCAGATATGACAGCAAAAAAGCAAAAAGGAGAATCGAAATTCTGGTCTTGGCCGCTGTATTGGATTAGTATAAATCAAGTGTACCCAAGGTGGGACAACTAACTGGATTGCTGATTTGTATTAGTTTAATGTCTGGAACGGAGGCTGGATCAAACTCACAACACGGGACCTCTCGCAAGTCTAATGCTTCGGGTTTTGCCCTAAGCGAGAATCATACCACTAGACCACCAAGACATCGAGCATAGGCTCAACTTCACAAGACTGACGTGTGCGTCAATTTGAGGCATCGAAAAATGAGGCCACGTACATGATGTTGCATAAAAACGACGAGTTGGGTGTCACGACAGGGCTTGTTTGTTTCGAGGTTGAGCCTCGGCTAAGCATGTGAGAGACACTTTGACAGGCTGATGGAAGCCTGAACCATTGTATCAGATCGTGCCTACGAAATCGTCAACTTCTGCGGTCTTCCAGGTAAAACAGAGGATCGGGATCTCATCGAACATTCGAGTCGTGGAGATGCCTTTGTGAGAACGAAAGGCCTCTGTACGGCGAGGAAGCACTATCTATATATTAGCTTGCTTGTAACGAGTCTACGTCATGCTAGAAAGGAGAAAATCGAGAGCTTGAGGCCCTAGTGCACGATCCCTATCTGAGAACGTCACCAAACTTCGTTCAGAGCATAGAATCTTGTGAGCCTACAAGGAGATCACACAACGTAGAATTGTGATAAATATTAGATTTAATAAACTCCGTGAATAGCGAGCCACAGGTAGCGACAGCACGCCAGCCACTCTATGCAATTTATGCAGAGCACGAAGAAAAGCTCGTCCAGCACTTGGTGGAGCATTTTCTACGTTATCTAGGTCGCTACCTTCTACATTTCATGTAGCTTCGGATTAGACGTCCCACTGAACGCCTGATGGTATTCAAGATGACAATAGCCTGTGCGGCACCTCAATCGTACTGGAACAGAACACTGATACTCTCGCCATAGTGAACTCTTCGGATGGCCTGGAAGAGAATTAGCAATTTTCGAAAGTTATGAGGGATTAGCTTACCTCTGCAAAGACTGTGCCAACTTCCAAAACCTCAAGCTTCGGACAACGTCTTTGGTGCTCACGCTGGTCGATAGTGTTTGTGACCACTACCTTGTCGAGAGCACTGGCGTTGATCCTGTCGATTGCATCCCCAGAAAGCACACCATGCGTAACCAAAGCATAAATTTTCGCGGCACCTTGATTCTTCAACAGCTTCGCAGCTCTAGTGATAGTATTACAAGTATCAGCCAGATCGTCGATCAGGATGCATGTCTTGTTCTCGACATCGCCGACAAGCATCATTGTTGCATTCTGTCGTTCTGTGATCTTGGTCGGTCGTCGCTCTTTGTGAATAAGAGCGAATTCCATTCCTAGTGAATCTGCAATAGCAGTCGCTCGTTTGGCACCACCAGCATCAGGGCTAACCACGATACCATTTTTGTAATCTGGAATGTGGCTCTGTATGTATTTCTTCAGGAGCGGCCGACCGTACAGATTATCAACTGGTATATCGAAGAAGCCCTGGTACTGAGGGTCGTGCAAATCCATGGTGATTACATGGTCAGCACCAGCACATGTAAGCAGATCAGCCACCAAAGTGCCTGCCTGCGCTACCCACTGCTTGTATCCTGGTCGTGGCTTAAAGCTATCTGTCGAGCTGAGCTGAGTAGCATTCTCTTTAGATGCAAAGTCCGTGCTGCTGATGCCATTTGGTGCCGCGTTGTTGGCGTACTGCTTGTTGAGAGAAGTATTCGAGCTTGTGCGACTGCGACCGAAGTATTCCTTCTTCTCTGTTGGACTGTCTCCATCCTTTTTGTAATTGTTGTGGCGTGCTTGGTGCAGACTTGGACTATCAGAGAGATCGTCCATGCTTATCTTCGACATCGCCTTATTTAAGTGGTGTGAACCATTATTGATCAGGCCATTGCTCTCATGTCGGTCAGGATGCGGTGTGGTAGGAGTGCTCTCAAAGGTATACGGTGCTTTACCGTTTTCGGATGTGTTACTTCCGGAGAGCGGGTTCGAGGCCTTGACAAGAGGAGCGCCGACTTTATTGTAGGGAATGTCGGACTGTCGGGAGTACGGGAAAAGAGGTAAGACTGCTGTAACTTTTGTTGCCGAAGCAGTTTTGCAGGCAGAAATAGCAATCAGAAGCTCCATGAAGTGGTCGTTGGTCTTTCCCCCTCCTGACTGGATGATGTAAACATCCTTTCCTCTCACCGACTCGCCAATCTCAACTCGTGTCTCACCGACCGCGAATTTAGCAAAGAGCGCCTTGCCTTGCTGTATGCCTAGTGTCTCACATACTACGTCGTTCAAGGCGGGGTGGGAAGAGCCACCTAGCACCACGATGTTGCGGACCATTTTGTCCCTTCCGGAGCTCTAAATGAGCACGCGACCACAAGGTCTTGCTGTCTTGATACCGGATATTAGATGCAAATGAGGGTGGAAGAGCTCGTAGCGGGAAGCCAGAGAAGGGCAGCGATGGCTAGCTGGGTCGTTGCAGCATCGTCTGCATTGTGTCTATTGAGATGACCTCTTTCAAGGGACAGAATATTGGGTGGTTCACCATGAGAAGGTTTCTTTCACAAGAATTGTGACTAGTTGGAGAAAAGTTGCATGTCGTCAATCCGTTTTCGGCTAGCCTTCCTAAAAGCCGTTGCCAAGCTTTCTACCTCGGTCAACTTCCCTATTGTACCAATGACAGCACAGGCCGTTGCTCATTCATGGCACGACCTTCATTGTCTTCTAGTCCTGCCTTAGGACGACGCATCTATACATTTACCGTGCTTCACTCCATCTTGCACATCAACAAAGTTTATGATCGCTGTCTTACATGACATACCAACTTCATGATCAGGAAGCAGGCTATTATTATGTTCATAAGCTGACTTCTGGCCCAAATCATGCGTTCGAACAGACACAATCAGTTTCCTATCCTTTCAATCCCATGTCAAGACAGCAACCAGTAATAAAACAAGCAGTCCAATCTCGATGCCGAGAAATAGCCACAGACATGGCGTTCTAGGTATGAAGTGATGCTGCCATGTGATTGATTCTAGACTCTCAGCGTCAACGCTCTCGTTGACAAAAATGATTGGTGCGTTTTCGACTACGATTGAGTCCAATGATCTGAGATCATGCTTCATCCGAAGGTCGAGATAAGGGTTCTGACGCACCTCCCGTTGTTGCCATTCTCGCGGAAGCAATGCACTGCGACGGTCCTGTGCCATCTTCGTCCTACCGCGTCTGCGAGTGTGGCTTAGTCTTATTATGCAGCAAGACTGAGCTGGCAAGGAACAGCATCTTAGCTAACATCTAGGATCTTCAACTTGACTTACAAGAATTTGTTTTCCGTCAGCGTTCAATTTGATTAACATCGATCTGTTTTCCTGCTCTGTTGGTTTCACCACTTCGCTAGGCATGCGAGTGCTTGATGTCGATGTCTTGACAGACAGAAGGACGCAGAGTTCAACGCACAGGGTTCTATCAGGAGAAGTTCAGAGTTGCATCGGTGACGGGGTCGTTCGTACGTGGTCGCACCTGCAGCAACAGAAAGGGTCAAATATGGCAGGCACAGGAGACATTATTGCAACATATCCTGCACCAGTTCGACGTCGGTATACCAAGAACAATAATCAAGCAATAGCATCTGAGAGCGAATAGATTCGTCTGCTGTTTCCATCATCACGTCGAAACTATGTTTCCATACGACCTGGCAGGCCGTCCGTCTTTCCACAGGCCACAGAGTTCTAGCGCCTGTCCTTGGAAAGCTAAGCCTAATTTGGGATGAGGATCGTGTTTCTTATACAAGCGACCATCGAATGACCTCATCATCGTCCTTGCATAATTCATCTCCCTGCCAATATGTCTATAAAAGTCGTGATAGATGGCGTGACTGATGTTAATAGCACAATCTTCCATCCAGGAGAAACGATTCGTGGCAGCGTCAAGTACAAGATCACAAAACAACGCACTATACAAAATGCGACTCTCAAACTCGAGGGAAGTCTCAAGGCTGAATACATTCCTGTACAGCAGAACAGTTCGGCCATGACCCTTTTGCAAGGACCTCGACGACCAAACAAGCTCAGTCGTATTCTACTTGAAAATAATACCAAGCTTTTCGACGGTCCTTACGATGTTCCACCACAAGAGTTCGAGTGGCCGTTTGAGTTCACCATACCATGGACAACTGAAATCGCTATGCCCACCCAGCAGAATGAGGGTCAAAGTGTCAACGTACAAATGGATCTGCCACCAAGCTATAACTGGTACAATCAAGCAATAGCACACACCGTGCATGCGCAGGTAGCCTATCGGCTCATCGTCAAAATTGAATGCAGTGGTCTCCTGAAGAACGATTCATTAGAACAGATTCTGACCATCAGAAGACAGAGAGACGCATCGGAACCCATCACCGAGCTCAAGCCAAGAAGACACGATCTACCACCAATCTCGTGGTCAAGTCAAGATCTTCGGCCGGCTGAGCGGAGGCTGAGTCTGGGCCAAAAGATGAAGTCCAAGGTCAGCAAGGATCCTGCTTTGAGAGCCCCAACTTTGACCTTCACATCAGCCGTATATGTGCCTGACTCGATAGGAATCAGTCAGCGCTTCGACGTCAATTTCTCGTTGTCTTACAAAAGAGAAAGTGAGAACGACCCTGAGGATCCAACTTTCGTGCTCGCGAAACTGCGCCTGACATGGTCTGAACGAACGACTATGAATATGCCAAAGACTGGCTTGTTCACGCATGAGACTCGTTGCCAAAACGAACTCATTCTTGCTCGTCGCGAAATCGACCTGAATCGAGGCATTGAGGTCCTTGGTGAAGGACAATTGATCGAGATCGCCAAAGATGTGTGCGTTAACGATTGGCTGGAGAAGTCAAGTGCCACCCTTCCGGGCGATTTCGATATCTTTGTGATCCAGCTACATTATCGGTTAGCAGTCGAGCTTGAGGTGAAACACGAAGAGAGTGGTAAGGTATTTCGCTTATCAACAAGCTGTCCTATTCGCCTGGTTGATGAAATATCCAATGAAGCCCCAAAGTATCAAGCAGAAAGTTCCTCAACGACAGATCACGAACAACTACCAGCTTATGGTCAGGTAGATCAAACGACTAGTGCGACACAGAAACTTATGCATAGAAATTAACATTACGACTATACTTTTATCGGTCAACTCATAACACTTCGACGCTCGGCGATATATCCTATGCAGCATCCTGCTGTATCATTTCAGCAGCCTTCTCAGCAATACCGTACAAACTACTGCTCAAATGAGCACTAAGCTGTACGGGCAGGACACTAGCATCAACGACTCGCACGTTGTCCATTCCATATACCTTCAATCGGCTGTCCACCACACCACCAAGCTCCTCCTTCATCATCGCCAAGGTAGCAATAGGATGCCACACACTTGTGAAGCTATCCATAACATAGTCCTGCCACTCCGAATATGACGCGTTGGCAGGAACTCGTTCAAGTCCTGGCTCCATCTCATAGTTGATCAGATCTGACAGAGGCGGCATAGCATACACCCCGCGAGCTTGCATTGTGGAGTAAGTCTGCAGCTGCAGGTCAAGTGGATGCTGGAAGTATGCTGGGTCGACGACTGGCTGTTTCCATGGATCGCTACTGCTTACGTGGATGCTGCCTCGAGACAGGACAATCAAGTTCCAGAGATCGATGCCGACTTGTCCAGTGGAAGGTGTGACTGTGAAGAATTGTTCGACCGCAGCCTCACGCTGCAAAAAGATGTTGTCGAGCTGAGTTCGCAAGATTGGCAGATATGTCTTAGCATTCATAACGTAACCGGAATCCTCAAGGTATTGAGCCCATTCTGGCAGACCAGCAAGCGTCTCGTTGTAGGCCTGATCCGCGACCTCATCGCCAAGCACTTGATAGACGTTCGGGAAAGCGATAGCAGATGGTGGACCACTGCCTGCGAATTGATTGTCATGAGGCATATACTGAACGGCGTTTTTGGTCTGCTCTTGGAAGTTACGACCAACCTGTGGCATGCTCTTGACGACTTTAATGCCAGCAGGTTCAAGCACAGCCGGATCACCAACGCCAGATACCTCGAGCAGTTGAGGTGACTGCATCGAGCCTGTTGCAACTAGCACTTCTCGATTTGCCTTAACCGTCATCATCTCCGAGCCAGGGCTGTGCTGGAATTGAACACCAGTTGCTTTCAGACACTCGCTCTGCTCATCTTCCCACATAATCTGCGTCACACGATGACCAAGAAGAATTGACAAATTAGGACGCTCTCGAGCTTCAGCCTCAAGAATGTAAGACTGGTATGGTCCACATCGCTTCTGATCCTCATCACTACGTCAAGTTAGCAAACATCCACCGACGAGACTCGCATACTTACGGATGAAGCATATTCGGAATCGTAGTGACACCATTCACAGTCCCACTAGCAGCATCCGTATTTAACCCCAACCCATTCCAAAACTTCTGCGCCGCAGCAATACTCTTGCTCTGAATATACCCAAACATCCCCGCCGCAAAACTCACGTCCACCACCCCATCATACCCATGATACTCCTTCATCCACTGCGCCCCCTTGCCCACCATAGTCTCATTCGGCTCATTAAACTTCTCCGCCCTCAACATATACTGATTGAAGTTCTCGAAATTCCACGAATCATCACCAGTAAGCATTGGTAACGCATCATATTGGCTTTTCGGCCCCTTCGTCCAACTTGCACCGTTTAAGGAACCGCTTCCACCGAGCATTTTGCCGGCTACAAGGCTCAAAGTCTGGTTATCGCGCCATGGGATCGGGGTGGATTGAAAGGCGAAGTCAAAGTCTGGGTTATTGAAGGCTTGGCCGTAGGTGCGGACGTCGTAGGTGTAGGGGTGGGCGGATTCATCGTAGCCTTGTTCTATGACGAGAACGGTGACGGATGGGTTACGGGAGAGGATGGATGCTACTGTGAGGCCGGTGAGGCCGCCTCCTGCGATTACGTAGTCATAGGAGTTGGAGGCGATGGTGCTGCTATCGTTTGTGAGGCTTCGCCTGAAGTGGTGGAGAGACGCTGGGGCTGCGTTGGTCAACGAGGCAGCTGCAAGGAGCGCTGTGAGCGTTGTGGGACGCATTTTGGGCGTAATATTCTCTCTAGGTGATCACAATCGAGGACAGGACGGAAGAGAAATCACGAAATGTTGTGGGAGGGCAAACTGGACATAGACATTGAATATGCTGAAACTTTAGTATTGTGCATTGACTGCTTGTTTAGCTACTACATCATACGTGAAAGTATGTTGTGCCTCCCCGCGACTGACTTGAGCTGCATTCACCCAGTGCGACGAAGTCGTCTGATTGTAAGCTGCCCTCACTAGACCTAACAGGCGGGCGAAGCTCAAGTCCTGATGTCAAGAGCATCGAGTGTAATTCATAGTAGTAAGAGTGAGTACATTTTGGCGGAGTATCTGCGTCAATTTCCAGGTTCTTGTGTACAAATGTGGTTGCACTAAGCGTTTTGAGTTTGGCTCAAACGGTACTGCTTGTGCGGGACAACGTAGGGCACATCTGATGGAATGCGATTCTTGGCTCATCTTGATATCTGAGCTTGGACGCAAACTTCGTAGTCGACGTACAGTCGACCGGTTTCAATGGAAAAATAGCTTGGCGCTGTTATGGAGGCGGAATCGATATGCTTGGCTTGTGAAAATCCTGAATTATTGACTTCTGCGAGAGGTGCTATGCCAAGAAACTAACAATCATAACTTCTTGTTCAACTTTGTGTCCATCTTCAGACGCGCAGCAAGTGCCACTACACCTCCAACCAATGCCATACTTCCAGCGTAGAAGATAGCTGCGCGGTATGGCTCGATGGTGGAAGCTTTGGCAGCACCTGTAGCCCCGATCAAGATACCTGCTATCGGCGTGCCGAGGAGGTAGCCGGGCGCCCAGAACGAGGTGCCAATGCTCATGGCACCAGAGGCACGTCCTGGCCCTGCAAGAGCTGCAATTGCAGTAGGCATAGCGACAAAGAAAGAGCCATTCGCTGATCCATTGATAGCCGCGAAAATAATGAGTGGTGCTATGGACGTGCTCACGGGCCAGATAGCAAGCATGCTGAGTGCATTCGTGAGTAGTGTCAGAGCAATAGTATTGAACGGACCGAGTGAGTCGCAGGCGAAGCCACTGATAATACGTCCGAAGGTGGTCGAAGCACCAAATAACCCCACCAGGCCAGCTCCAGTCGAAGGTGAGAGCCCAATTGAGGACGAAAACAGTGGCAGGAAGAAGGGTGGGACAAACAGCACTAGTGTACTGACAGCTCCTGCCAAGCACAGACCGATGAACACAACGTTTTTGAATAATGATGTGTCGAACAGTCGAGCCGAATGCTGTTGAGCTGGAGCTCTTTCTTTCAAGAGCAGTGCTGAAGGCAATATTGTTACTAACATCAAGAAGCCGAACGTGCGAAAAGCCCATGCAAGGCCGACTGCATCAATAAGACCTTGCGCAGCGATAGGTAGAACAGTAGCTCCAACGCCGCCGCCGGCCTTAATAATGCCGTTGGCTCGACCGAGCTTACCGCTAAACCATTGTACAGGTATGCTGTTAGTGGCAGTGTATAGTACTGATGCCCCGATGCCGAACAAGACTCCAGCTGTGACAAACATACCACCGATATTGTCAAGGGTGAGAGACGTGAGCACCGGGCTCAAGCCGAGGAGTACAGCAGCCACAAGGCAAGCATTCTTTGCGCCCAACAGGTTTAGAAGACGTACTGAAGGCAAGCCGAACGCAACCATGCAGAATAAGCCTAATGAGCCCACGAAAGTGATGGTTGCCGTCGAGACCTTGAGCTGAGCTTGGCGGAGTATTTCTGTTTGCAGCACTCCCCAAGCAGTCATGAAGCCATTTGTCCAGAAGAGGAAAGCAGCAGATGCTGACACAACCCACCAGCCATAGCCGCCGTCAGGTATAGCTTCAACAGCATTCGTCGGTGGCTCCTCGTCGTCGACAGGGGTACCGATAACCTGAAGAGGATACAAGCTGTTTGTATCACTAGGGCGATGCTCAGTAATGCTTCGTGACGGAGATAGGTTTATGTGAGCATCTTCGAGCTGGGTAATCGTTGCAGTCGATGACATTCTAGACAGTGATTACTTGTTATCGAAGTGACCAGGATTTTGCAAATTTTGGGATCGCAAGCCAGAAGTTCAAGTTGTGTTACTCATGCAGTTACCAGGCGTGCTTGTCCGTCTCCATAGGGCGGATGGTAGGCCGCACCTTCCTGTAACTTCCCCAAGTTTTGTGCGATCGCTGATTGGTCACAGAAACTGCTCTCGAAATACCAATCGTTCTTTCTCAAGTCATGGCATATTTTGGACCACCGCCACCTTGAGGTGTCTTCCATGTAATGTCCTGGCTAGGATCTTTGATCGAACATGTCTTGCAGTGTATACAGTTCTGAGAATTGATTTGGAAACGAACGCCGAGATCTTTCGAATCATCTTCTGGATATTCGTAGACTCCAGCAGGACAGAATCTGTTCTCGATGCCCTTATATTTAGGGTAGTCCTTTTCGGCATGGCCATCAAGACCTGCTGCCGGGACTAAATGAGATGGCTCGTCGTCCTCGTGGTATGTGCCTGTCCTATTGACTGAGGTAAGGATATCGAAAGTGATCTCGTTGTCTGGCTTGGGATACTCGATCTTCTGAAATTGATCGGCAGGTTTCGTTGCGGCGTAATCTTCTGTATGATGCTTGAAAGTAAATGGTAGCTTACCTCTAAAGAGAAAAGCTTCGAGTCCGCTATACATGATTCCACCATAAATGCCAAGTGGTGTAGAGAAAGAGGGCCGCATGTTTCGTACTTGCTTGAGCTCAGGCCAGATCCAGCTTTCACGAAGCGCATCCTCGTACTTGTACAGGAACACGCTGCTAGCTTCCTTGTTGTTCTGAATGGCATCATACGCAGATTCTGCTGCAAGCATACCTGACTTCATGCTGGTATGAGTACCTTTGATCTTTGGCACATTTAGGAAACCTGCAGTATCACCAATCAGTGCGCCACCAGGAAATGCGCATTTTGGTATCGACTGGAAACCACCCTCATTCAACGCTCGAGCACCATAGGCGAGACATTTGCCACCCTCAATGACAGACTTATACATGGGGTGAAGTTTCATCTTCTGAAATTCACCATAAGGTGCAATCCACGGATTGGCATAGTCCAGGCCAATGACAAGACCGATGGAAACCAGGTTATTACCGTAGTGATACATCCAACCACCACCGTACGTGTCTTTGGTCAGAGGATAGCCCATAGAATGTGATATCTCGCCTTTCTTGAACTTTTCCGGCTGCACTTCCCAGACTTCCTTCACGCCCAAGCCGTAGGTTTGAGGATCGCACTCACGCCGCAGCTGGAACTTCTTCGAGACTTGTTTCGTCAGACTACCGTGACAGCCTTCTGCAAGCAGTGTGACCTTTGCGTGGAAATTCATGCCAGGCTCGAAGCTCTCCTTCGGCTTTCCATCCTTGCCGATACCTTGATCACCTGTACCAATGCCCATGACTGAGCCTTCGTTGTTATAGAGCACTCTTGCACCAGCAAAACCTGGGTAGATCTCTACACCAATCTCTTCAGCACGTTCTCCCAACCACTTTGTGAACTGCGATAGTGATATTATGTAATTGCCCTTATTGTGCATCTGTGGCGGCGCAGGCAGAGGTATTGAGCCCGTCTTGGTCAAGAACCTCATCTTATCTTTTCCAGCTGGAGTCGCATGTTCGAAACGCGATTCATTTATGTCATCCAACCAGTTGGGAATGAGCTCCTCGATCGCTCGTGGCTCAAGCACATTGCCAGACAAGATATGAGCACCAATCTCGCCGCCCTTCTCGAGTACAATGACTCGAAAGTCTTCGTTCCCATCCTCGTTCGCAATCTGTTTCAGACGAATGGCGGCACTAAGTCCAGCTGGGCCACCACCCACAATGCACACATCGACCTCGTCGGATTCTCGCTCAACGGTGGCTGGGTCGAAAGAGCTCTCGACATCAGCATATCGCCGACGTGTGCTGGCAGAGATATTGCGGCGTTGACCAGCTACGAAGATGGCTCTGAGGGGAGCTTGTTCACGTCGTGCAGCTCGTAGAGAAGAAATCGTTCGTAGGCACTGTCGGCTTGAAATGGTTTCTGTAGCTTTAAAAATGTGTTGCTGTTGGCAGGCCCTTCTTATGGGCGCCAGGCTACCTCTACTCAACGTTGCCATTGTAAAGCAGTGATTGCAGTGGCGTGATGTGAGCAGTGAGAAGCTATCTACATGTCTACAAGCTGGAGGAAATGCTGCGTGTCGCCGTCATGGCTTTTCGCGAAATGTTCTCCAATGCATCCGAGGCTGAACACCCACCAATAGCAGTGCTGGAAAAGACAATCATATTGTCATCCTAGTATCATGAGGTTGGGCATAGCACTTTCTTACTTACAGCATGATGCAGAAGCTGACACATTAGTAGAATCTGATTGTGGTAACCAAGGCTAGTATGCAAGCTATTCGAAATTGACAATTTGTTCGTCTGGGTATAAGACCCCAACAACATATACCTGACCAACGACCCGTTGATATCGACACGAAGTCAAACAAGCGACAAGATGATACTCCTATAACACCATCAAACATAGAACCTTTCCAAAACTAGAAGATCAACCCTAAAATTGCTGCTCCTCGCTGACAGCCTGCTGATTAGACATCTAGTCAGCATTCCTCCGCACATAAGCAACACCCTTCTTTCGAGACTTGGGAAAGGTAGTTGGTCTATCATCTATTGGTCGTACACGCGGATCTTTGCCTCGCACAAGACGTTTCAGATCTGCACGTTGCGTGGAGTTTTCACAACTAGCTGTCGAGGCCGATAGCTCGTTACCATCAGGCCATGGCTCAACTGTGTCGAGGACAGTCACCACGAAATCCTTGTATGCAGCTTCACAGGCGGTTCGCATCTCAATCTCGTCTGCCAAACCGTTGATTGCAACGTACGGTTTCTCGGACTGCTTCACGCACTTTTCGAGCTTGCGTTCCGCTTCTCTGATGGCACGCATATATCTGTGCTGGTCAGAATATCGAGCCTTGAAGGACTTGTGTGACTCAATCGACTCGTTCAGGTCGGACAGTCTAAGTTCCTGCTCCAGAAGTACTGGGCTCTTTTCCTTAGGCAGATTTTTGGCATATGGAAACAGGTTCTTGTGGTATATTGGCTTCTGGAATGCAAACTTCACGGCTGCCTGACTTTTCTTCACGTTCTGGTAGATCTTGGCTGTTATCAATTGATATGCTGCTCGCAATTTAGGTCGACCGATATATGATGTCTTGCTCTTAATATTGCTAGCGAAGTCTTGACTGCTCATTATTGAAGGATTTGGGTTTTCAGACGCTTCCTTGCGCATAGGCCATCCAGATCGCTCTTTGTCAGTGAAAGTTGACATTACAAGGTCAAACATGCCTAGCAAGTTGATCCGCATGAAATCTGGTACTCGTTCGCATAGATTTCTAAGTTCAGATTCCGCATAGTTGAGATGGATAGTAACCGGTGAGGCCTTGATTGGGCAAGTAGATTCCTGGCAATGACACTGCTGCAGCTCCATGTTGTCGATTAATTCGAAAACATGTTCAGCGATCTTCGTGACATAACCTCGCCATACACAGGGTACCTGTTGCTGCTCTCCTTCGTTGTTCATGTAGGTGAATGTAATATGCCCATCACTCGAGCTCTTGCGGTTCTCATTTATCGTCTTTCGCACTGCTCCAAAACGATAATCAAACATTTGAAGCAAAGGCTCATACCCCCTGGGCAAGTCTGTCTTGGCTATCAGCTGAGCAGGTAGTCCGCCAATAGCTTGTACCAATTGTTTTGCTTGGGTACGCGCAGATATCTGTAGATACACATACTGTGTATGTTTTGGATTAGCCATGATATCCAGCAATAGTAGCAGTCTATCGAAATAAGTTGAAAAGACGAGCATGACATAGTGTCAAGATAGCGATCTAGATATCCGCTGGTTTGCGACTGTAGCGAGTGACACTTTTGGTCCACCTTCACTCGCAACAAAGACTTACAGTCGACCAATGACCGTAACGCGCATGGCTGCCTGGCCCGCAGCTTCTTTGCAAGACCCTTATTGTCACTTACTTCGCCAGCCACGTATATAACCTTCAGAATTCAACTCGTCTTTCCGACTTGACTTGTCCTTCCCACCAACTTTCTGCACATATGAGCAACACAATTTTATTGACTAGCTTTCAATATGCCCTTCGTATCTTCATCCCCCGTCGTTGATCATATCAATATGCCTCCCGTATCTTCTTCCTCCATCATCAATCACAGCAGACCTTCGATCTACACCTTGGGCTATCACGACTGCCGACCTCTAAAATGCTCACACGGTACAGGACCGGAGCATGTCCTCAAGAGCTGAGATGCCATCTCAGGGTTCAAAATCACATTTGCCGGTAGCACCGAACCTTACCCTTGCCTGCGATCCATGGGAGCATAAGGTACCGCCTATCCTTATGAGACCCCGAGCTCTTTGGGATTTGAGATCGATTCGATGTCTGGTAGTATCGCAGTCAAGGTGTAGAAAGACTTCCCCCATTCACCAGTCTCGTAATGTCTGGCCGATTCCAGAGCATACGTCAGATTCTTTATCTTTTCACCATAATTACACGCTTCACGCGTGGTTATAGAGAAGGATAGGTCAGTAAAGTATTTGACAAAGACTTAGGAAAGCACTGGCTCTAGCAACACGGCATGGCTGAATCGCGGTCCAGCGACTGCGCGACTATAGAAACAAAGGTCATATCCATTACGCAGATCACACTCGTGCCTTTCGAGTAGCGTTCGGATGGACTCACGGTGCTCCTGCTGCTTGATAGATATGCTGTTTTGCGACGCGTTGCCATTTCCTTTACGCTGTACAGGGAGAACAAACAAGACTCAGATCACAACGCGCCATGAAGCGATCATAGCTTCATCCTAGAACCAGCAGGAGCTGGTCTTTGACAAGAACCAAAGATCGACCGATCCAGTCATTGGTGATGAGTGTGAGCAGCATTATTGTCAAGCTGTACGCATCTGTGCAAAGCATACATGTCGCCAGCTGATCGAATATGGCAAGCACAACCTTGGTGCAGAGCCAAGCATTGAGATCTAGCCGCATCAGGTCAAGATCAGCAGTGCAGCTCTCCTTGTTCTTCAAATCTCCAGCTTCGCTCGCAGCCACAGACTGCGTTGATACGCTTGTGAGGGCGGAAAGTTGTCACTACAAATCTCGCGTCGATTCAGACACAATTGTGTGCAGCTCGCTTCTCTCTTTTGGTCTTTCGAGTTCAGCTCCTGCCCTTTTGTCACCGATATTCCTCGATTATGCTCTCAAGCAACCATACAGAGTTCGAGCTTGGACCTCTTCGTGCTTGGTCCGGCGGCTTGAGGCTCTGGATTGAGACCATGCAGCCACTGATGTCTTATCCAGATGGCTAGGTTTGTGAAGAATTGTTCGCTTTTCGTCTCACCCCTCCCGTGCTGTGTCTCGACATGATGAACACTGATATTTGGCCTAAAGCTGCTGACTACACTCCTCGTCTGACTATGCAGCAGGAATAGCGAAGAATGATAGAGGGCGATGGTCGAAGCAATATAGAAATGCCAAATTCTGAAGAATGGCTCCGGAAGGAGGAGCAGACGATTGCAAAAGCAGACTTTGCTACTCGTCCTTCGAACGACCTACCCATGGTGCTGATACAGGCACCCTCGAGTGCTGAGAAATTACATCCAATCATCACAGTCAACACCGCCCTCGAAGATGCCTTTCCGAGTCCTGTACTTCCTCCCAAAGACAAAGGCCGTGCTGCAATTGCTAGGCTGATAGCATGCATTCTTCTGGATTCTACGACGTATGGGGTCTTGCTGTGTTATGGCGTGTTTCAAGAGTACTATACAAGCCATTTTGCAGACCATAGCAAAGCATCGTGGATTGGCGTCCTGAGCAATGCTCTTGTTTTCGGTGGTGCTCCTTTGGTGACATTCTGCTGTCAGCGGTACGATCTACCGCGAAAATACTACATATGCGTGGGATGGGCAATCTGTGTATTGTCCCTGCTTGTCTCAGCTTTTATCAACAATCTACCAGGACTGATCGTCGTACAAGGACTCTGTTATGGTATTGGGGCTTTACTCGTCTCAATTCCACAGCTCATTGTCTTGAATACCTGGTTCGAGCAACGTAGAGGTTTCGCCTATGGCATTCTGTTTGGATTTAGTGATCTTGTAGGAGCAGGCTATACCTTTCTTGCTACAGCTCTACTGCGTCGAGTTGGTCTGAGAGGAGCACTACTCGTCAATGCCGGCATAATATTTTGTTTTGCAGGACCTGCAATATACTTTCTGGACGAGAGGCCTGTGGAAGTCGAGACTCCAATAGCAGACACTTATCATCTGTCAGCAAACCATGAGATCGATCGAAGACGGAGCTCTGGAACCTCCTCAATTGCGCCCGTTACGAGGAGGACCACGATGCGTGGTGATCTACCGTTCTCACCATCTCCTCAGGCAGGGGGCACATGGCCTATTGTACAGCCTAAGAAGAGATACTTTAATCGTGCCATCTTCTACATCTACACGATGTCAAACATAGCACAAGCTTTTGCAGCATATCTGCCATTCATTTACCTACCGATATTCGCTACACAAATGGGTCATAGCCGTCAGACAGGCGCGATCATCCTTGCAGTTGGCAATATCGGTATGCTATTCGGAGATCTTGGCTTCGGCCATCTCAGCGACAAACTTCACGTCAACATCCTGATACTCGTCAGCAGCGGTGTTTCTGCACTAGTAACGTTCTTGATGTGGGGGTTCAGTGGTGCTGGCGCAAGCAGTGAGGCTATTCTCATCTCCTACGCCTTCATTTTTGGCATTTTCGCAGGCGGCTTCATTGTCCTGTGGCCTAGGATGGGCACTCTTTTCGGTGAGAGAGATGCACATATGGTCTACTCTATGATGTGCTTCGGACGAGGAGTTGGTGGTGTTGCCAGTGGACCTGTCAGTCAAGCTTTGCTTACAGCAGGCACGCCTTATGCACTTCGAGCCTTTAAGGCAGGTCCGTACGGCTTGATGATTGTCTTCGTGGGCATTTGTATGACGGTGAGCGCCTTGCTCGCTGTCTTGGCGATGCTGGCCTTATGGTATAAGAAGGAGCAGAATGCCCAGATACTGCAGGGGAAGAGGGCGCCGAAAAACAGGTCATGGACCTGGTGATATATATCAGAATTATAGAGATCCTTTTTGCATAAATGTTCACCCAAGCTTTTAATACATAGTTACATTTTATCAATACTATGCTGCAGACCAAGCTGATAGCCAAGCACAGGAGAGTCGTACCTTTCCGCTAATACAAAACTTTGAAGTCTCTCATGCATGAAATCGATGATCATATGACCTTATCTCATGGTCGCTTTTGGTTCCCTTTTCCGGAACTTACACATCCAGGATCGATTTGGTGGTTGTCAATCCGGCCTACTCGTGTTAGACAATGTATGATCTGACTCATTTCTGTAACCATCTTCAGCGGTCGTACCATGGACAGTACTTGATCTCTAAGCTGTGGTACTCTTGTGGTTTTACCTGAAAGCTGTGGTGCTGCCGTACCTGTCATTAACCTAGATGCTTCTCACAAGCACACACTTAGATCTGTAGTCCGGAGTAGCACCACTTTAACCCCCTGTATAACGCCAATCGATAGGTCAGAGCCGTTATCCTGGAGGTTTTGATGCAACGCCCGCGTCGATAATCCACTTCCCGGACATACCCATGTCAGCCACGTGGTTGTAGCCCCAGAAGGTGTGCCAATCAGCGAACGTTGCTGCTTGTCATTGCGTGTAAATGGCTGCCAATTTGTGCTGATTCGTCGTCGCGACTGCTTCCGAAAAGCTTTGCTTTTTGCTCGGTTTCAGAAACAGAAGACTGACAAGCTGACTGTGCCGCTATAATCGGATCATCGTCGCACTGTCGCTCTTGCCAACTCGTAATATACCTCAACTAAATCCTTAGAAGGAGCCGACTCGACGGACGCGACTGAGACAGATGACTCGCTAGCACGCGCACCTGCTAAGCCTCGAAGTAGACCCGGCACGATATTCGACATTGAGCTGCCACAACATGTGTCTCTTCGTCGACTCTCAAGCTCTGATGTCTATCGTTCAGTCTGCTGCCTGACACATAGGTAGATCAAGTTTGAGGAGTAGGTACTAGAGCTTGCGACCACAATGCCACCAAATGCAACGCGACGTAGCAGCAAAACGTCTATCGTATCTGTCGATCCCGCTGTGGCAAGACACATCACGGATGCGAAAAAGAGCACAGGCCTGAATCTGGGTCATTCTCGCACGGAGTCGACGCCTGCACAGACCATCACGGCGCAATCATCCTCTGCGGCTAAAGGCCATGGTCGGACAATTTCAGCGCCAAATCGAGATATTAAGAAGAGGTCAAACTCCTTACGGCGCGCGAAGAATAGCACGGAAATACTGAAGCAAAGGTCTATCGGAGCGCAGAAGAACTCGAAGCAGGCAGAAAGTGGGACAGTGAAGAGAGGTCGCAATTTTACTGTCTCAAATGTGACTACTGGAGGAACACTTCACTTGAGCCCGTCGCCACATCAGGGTCCCTTTCCAACTGCAACACCAATTTCAGCCTCGCCTTATCCATGGATATCACCGACTGTAGCAGTCGCTGCCCAACCCACGATCGATATAGACGCGCCAACCTATTCAGAACCCTCACAACCAAGAACGCGATCAGTCTCACCTAAAAGACTTATAGGTCGCGTCGCATTGAGCAAAGCATCGAAAGAGTTCAGTCATAATCATACTCGTAGCCAGTCGTTCTCGACAATCGACGAGTCACGAAAGTCTGTCGCTGCTGCTATACAGCCAAAAACCTTACGCATAGTAATAAACAGGCCAGAGTCCGCGGTCAGCAGTGAAGACGAAGAAGACCCAATACCTACTCTGGAAATTCCGATACCATCATACAAACTTGGTACACCGCGTTTCAGCGCTCATGGCACACCGTTCATTCGAGGTGCCAGTTACACCAAAGAATCCAGTGTTCAATCTACGCGTCATCCTAGCATGAACGACGGTGCGGGAGGACCGCCACTTTCTAGTATCAAGGCGTTCTCGAAACTGCACCGACAGATGTCTTCAGGCGAGAGCATGGCGCCTATGCCAGATGCGTTGCAAATCAAGAAACTGGCAGATATGGCTCGTTCGGCTTCTTCCACGAGCCACCTCACGCCTGTCTCCCCCGCTATGTATGATAAGCTGGCGCCCGTATACCACCAATCATCTGTGGTTCGCTACGCAACCAACGAAAAGGACATTGCAGCCGCGACCAAGATCAGAATCATTGCCCAGATTTCCTCCGAGGCTTTCATGGACTACGATCTCGTGTCGGACTTTTTCCTAACATTTCGCTCCTACATGACAACTTTTGAAGTTCTAGACTATCTGCTTGCACGTCTCAAGTGGGCTATAGGTCGATTGACCGATGATGGCAGAATTGTACGCATCCGAACATTCGCTGCTCTTCGACATTGGATCCTGAATTATTTTGCCGAAGACTTTGTGGTTAACCGTCATCTAAGAGTACGTTTCTGTCAAGACGTCAATGAGCTCTATGATACAGTCAAACAAAGGCCAAAAGGTGTAGGTGGCGTAAGTGATCTTAAGATTTTGCAAGATTTGAAGCGTTGCTGGAACGGCAGATGCGCTCTATATTGGGATGCTGAGGAGTTCAACATGGACAGTGATCAAGAAGAGCCTTTGCTACCTGGCGGTGTGCTTGGCAGCCGCAATCCAGCTTACGCTGACATTAGTGAAGCAACTGCTGCACTAGGACTTGGTTTGCAGAACATACCGGACCCGCTTTCTTCGCCACTATCGAGTACAGCATCAAGAACTACAAGAAGGACACTACACAAAAGATTGCCTTCGTCCGAATATGCCAAGAAGCCGCAGTCCATTGCTAGTGACAAAAGTGTTCAACCGACCTCTTGTACATTGCCAATACGCAGATCACCGTCTCCTGCAAAAGAGAATGAATCCCTCGCTAAAGGACCTCAACCGGTGTCGGTATTGGCGAGGCGTCAGAATGCTCCTGCTGACTTGAAAGTGCATGTCGAGTCACACAACGATGAGGATACCGGTGGGGCCGAACATTTCTCTATGGAACAAACCCCAGTCGAGGCTCTTGTCAATTCTGGACACTATGTTGACCCACATGCTGGAAGCATGATACGTGGATTTGTCTATGGTCCTGTCGAGCCTTTCATTCAGCTGCCATCAGATCCCCCTGCTAGTCCCTCTATGAGGTTCAGCGCAGATCAGCCTAGTAGCACATCCTTGCGGATTCCGTCTAGCCCATCTGTGCCTTCGCATCATCAGCATCAAGGTCCAGCTGTCAAGAACATCTTCGGTTCGATACGTCGAGCTCTCAGTGGCAAGCAAGGGAGTAACGAGGTAACATTAATTACAGTTTCAACACCTAGGCCAAGCACATCGACCGGCCAAAGAGCTCATATACCACCCAATATGGCACGATCCAATGATGATCTTCGAAGGAAGGCGGCTGGCGTCGCTCCCAAGACACAGCTCCGTATTGATCTGCTTTGTGCCGCAGCTGTACAGAGCTTTCAGACTGTTGTTCCTGGCACAAACAGTGAAGCTAGTGTCGTTACGCAGCAACAAAACCATAGAGGACCTCAACAGCTCCCAAGCCGCACGCCTTTCTCGCCACCGTTAAGCTCGACCGATCAAACAGGATTGCAACCACTAACCAGACTCCCGAGTCATTACACCGACAAGAGCGGGTCTATCCTTATTGTGGATGATACCGCAGTAGCAATGCCAGTGATGTCAGGAGCGCTACCAGACTCGTACACGCACATCGATGGCTTATCTGCGTCTAATACTTCAACACCAGTAATATCAAACACAGAGCATGTATCTTTCCAAACGCAGATCCCTTACGAAGAGAAAGAAAATATTTCGCCTGATGAAGCTGACTTGGGAACTATTGGCTTGGCAAGGACTACGAGACAACGGCCACAACTCGTAACGAGCAATTCTAGTACTGTCACTATAAAGAAATTAGAGCCTTCCCCAGACCTGGAACAAAGAGGTCCCGATCAACAAGCCACGACAGAATCATTGCGAAGCACGTCTCCTCCAAGCATGACAGATGCAACTTCAAAGAGTGAAAGTCCTGTGTCGAAAGCACCTGCCCATGGCCTACGAAGGCGGCCTGGCGGTGACCTGCGCAAGAACCAAAATGTGCAAGACCTCGAAACCGTTCTGCATCACCAGTCACTCGATTCAATGCTTGATAGCAGTTCAACAGCAGGTTCGCTATTGATCATGGGTCGTCCAAAGACACCGGCAAGCACTCAGGCTAAAAAGACATCAAAGAAAGTGTCAATGATACACACGCATTCTTCACAGCACCTTCGGCCATCTTTCGAAGCACAAGTTGCTGATCTGACTGGCTTACCTGACGACGATGACGGCGGCCTCGAAGCCACGCTCTTGAAGCTCGAAGGTCGGTATTCGCGAAAGTCACCTAGCATTGAAGATCCGTCAACAAGTCCTCAAGCAAGCTCGTTCGCTGGCTCATCCGAGGCACCACTATCGGCTTCAACAATGCCAACAGACCAAGGCGCGGTCGGACAGAGTGTGTTCAGGAAGGGAGAGTCATTGGCTGGGAGATCCTTCCTTGATGATGATCATAACGAGCCAGAACAGTCGCAAGCACGATCTTCGTACCTTCACAAGCCCGCAGTATTTGGACTTCCAACAGAATCAGAAGCTGGAAGCGATTCGGAAGAGTCTGATATATCTTTACCGATACTCAAGAGAAGCACTACAATAGGTCGTGCTGTCACAACTGATTCGCCACAACCAAGAAAAGCAACGAGGGAACAAGAGGATGATGCCAGGTCGAGCTCAGATATACTAGAAGCAAAGCATCAAGACGTGAGGGAGATTGCAAGACCAGGCACTGCACATACGGATGGTACAAGGTCCTTCCTTTTGGACGAAGACGAAAACATCTCTGACCTTTCCTCTGAGATTTCTGTCGAGATTCTGACCTACAACGGTATGGGCAAGCCGATGTCGCCCATGTTGGCAGCCCCGGGTACCGCTGTTTCTGGCCTTGAAATTCCGACGCATCCGTTGACTCATGCGTCGCTAGTCAATATGTCTCTGCATACTAGTCCAGCACTGGCTGGGCCCACAAGCTTCATCAATCAGTATCCAACACCACGACAATCACCTTTGCTCGAGCAGAGCGCAACAACAGGGCAATTTGGCGGGCCTGCTCATGATTACCAACTAAATCGTGTCGGTGCCTTGACAGCAGGTCCTGCTCACGTGCCTTTCATTCTCGCATGCGAATCAGACGTTCTGGCACAGCAGATGACGATCGTGGAGCAGTCTGCCTTGACCGAGATTGAGTGGACAGACCTTGTTGAGATGAGATGGAGCAACGACAAGTCAACAAGCTCACTAGATTGGGCGGAATACATGGCCAAGCATGACGATGCTCGCGGCATCGACGTTGTTACCACAAGATTCAACCTCGTGATCAAATGGGTTCTATCCGAAATCGTTCTCACCCAAGATATAGGCGAGAGAGCCAGAGTACTATCCAAATTCATCCACATTGCTGCACACGCACGACGACTACGAAACTACGCGACCATGCTCCAGATCACCATAGCACTCATGTCAACCAGCTGCACAAGACTCAAGAAGACCTGGGAACTCGTCCCCAGTCCAGATCGATCGCTCCTCAAGCACATGGAGAAGCTCGCACAACCTATGCGTAATTTCCACGAGCTACGGCTAGAAATGGAATCAACTGATCTCTCGTGTGGTTGCGTCCCATTCCTGATGCTCTACGTCCACGACTTGACATACAACGCACAGAAGCCAGCTGAGATCCACGTCGACGGAAGCTCTGAACCACTCATCAACTTCGAAAGATTCAGGACGGCAGCTATTATAGTGAAAGGACTGTTACGACTCATCGATGCAAGTCTGCGGTATGATTTTGAGCCTATCCATGGTATAATCGAACGGTGCTTGTGGTTGTCTGCTTTGACGGATGACAGGATTGATGCATTGAGTAAGGCATTGGAGTAGACTGATGCAGGCTACTAGCAATTTTGCCTTTTTGGGATGCATATTTTGAGCGTTTAGCGATGGTGTTGTGCTTGGATATATTTTAGTTGTTAGCGAAATGAACATCTGCATTCATGAACTGGTCATAACCTACTCCAAGACTGCCTCAGCGGTTGCGAGAAATCTGTGGTAGGTAGTCATTAATTACAGGCACTTGCACACTTCAGGTCTACTATAGGCTGGTATACCTGGAGGTAGGATAGTGTTATAGAGTGCTGGTCCCTAGATCGAGAAGCTTGTCGCTCGAAGTAAGTCGAGCGACTACCACAGATTTCTCGCAACCGCTGAGACTGCTTCGCGTCTGTGCATATGCTGTCACGTGATAGAACACCTTGTTGCATCTTCGTGATTGTGCTATGGGTCGTTTTCGTAGTCTGAACGGTCGCTGTTAGGATCGAACCTCGGGCTACGAACGAGCTTCATGTTCCAGGAGCGATCGCCCCAATATGTCGGATCTCTCAGCAATTTCGGCCGGTGTTTCGTCCAGACTTTCCTGCCAAGGTCAAAATAGTCTTCCGGTATTTCGACATGCTCAAGAGGACATTTCCCACCTTTTGTGATATATGCCGTCACCTCATGGTACAAATCAGTGTCTTTGCAAGTCTCGTTAATATTCGAGAATGTCCACGTTTGACAACCAATATTCTGCCAGTAGCCGCCGACCTCAAAGTGAGCCAGACTCATGTTCGTCCGAATCCACTTCAACACTTTCACGAGGCATGCTCGCGGACCGTCACGTCGTTCGGGTAGCATAGTAAGATTCCATAGACACAGGGTTTTGAGCGAAGATGCACATTCACTTAGCACATCTTCAAACTCACTGAGTGTGCATGTCAAGCCTTCGAGTTTCAGGGATTCGAGCTTTGTGCTCCGTGTCAGCTGAGCTCTGTACAGTCCTGATGTATGCATGAAACGGGAACAATATAAGACAGAACGACAAGGCACACTCCGGCTCCTATAACACACAGCTGGAGGTCCTATCGTGTCAGACACACATCGCTCGTTCGTCCAGAAGCGGATCGCAAGCCTTTCCAGATTCGTTGCCATGGATAGCAGCTGCAGCAAATTAGTGGTAATCTCCGAATCATGATAGTATTCCCTGTAGTACAGACCGGCAATATGGTGCTGACCTAGTTCCAAGCACTTTAGCCTGGACAAGAAGCCATTGTAAACAGGGCGGCATACTAACATGTCAGGATCTACCCAATCACTCTGCCAGTCAACACAGTCGACTCGAAAAGTGTGACATGAGACCAATTTCCTTGCTGCAGCCAGAAGACTGGGGACTACAGAGCGTGAAGCTCCAGCTAGTTCGGCAGCGCCTCGTTTGATGGGCTCCTCATTCAAAGAATCACGTCTCAAATATTGCTTGTAGCCCAGAAACAAGTTCTCGTAAAATCGTGGTACAACCTCCTTGAATGACTTTTCCACGCCCCAGACTTTCTCACGTACCGTGACATGTGTCGAGTGGCGCAGATTCTCAAATGCCATATCGAGTAGTGCTTGCGGAGCGATTTGGCACGCGCCGAACCTGGAATTGAGAATGCCTTGCTGAGCCTGCTCTAGACGCTCTATGAACGCGTCTTCTGATGGATCTGTAATCGGTTCTTTGCGATCTTTTAACGCCTCTGCCAAGAAGCCGGCTATCGTCCCACGCCATCGTGTATCATAGATCAGCTTCTGCACACAGTGGCTCAGTCTTGAAGTGTTGGATAATTCCACAAGCTGCTCGAGGCTCTTGATATGAGGATATATCGTGTACTCGCGAAAGAGGATAGGCGAAGCCCGTCTCTCAAACGCTCTGGAGATCAGACGAAGAGACTTCAGAGTAGGACCATCAATGTCTGCCTTGGACTGCCCTTTGTACGTCCGACGACCAGCACAAAACTCGGCGATCGTGGTCAGCACTTCTTCTGGTAGCTGCTCGAGTGTCATGGTTGAGACAGTGATTTTCGCGTCTGCGGTGTCGAGCCACAAATATATCTGTCCTCCCTCTGACCTATAACGAGAGTCTTTCTTTGAATGTTGAAGACGACTGCCAGGGTGCTGAAGGGCAAGATCAGCATCTCGATTTGGTCAGCTCGACACGACCTTCACGCGTGGTTGGTTCGGGCTCGAGAGCTGAAGGCAGCCACGACCTGACTGCTTGCACATTAGGGACATTCAGAGCCGCATGTTTCGTCAATAGGCGTCCCTGAGTGAGCAGCGTCCTAGGGCTTGGTCCCCTCAAGAGATCACGAGGTCAATCTCGAGCTCACGGAATAACCAAGAGCATGTGTTCGACACACTATTGTGATGATCAAAGCAGTAAATGATTGGTGATAGTGTAAACTGATACATATTCTATTGCAGATCTCTACTTTACCTGACGTTCTCCGATTTAACTTGCAACTCCAGTACGTTGGGTCAATAACCAACAAGGTTCTCTGCAACACTTTGCTCAAGGCTCTTGTAGCCGTCTTGACCATACCACTTCTTCAATAACTCAGCTCCACGCTGATTCGGCAGTTCGCTCAGATCGTCCTTCTCATTTGGATCCTTCACGAGCTTGGCTGGATGGTCTGGTCTGGCCTTCTTGATCGCATCAATCATCGAATTCCAGTTGAATCTGTCTGCCGCAGCAAAGATCCTCTCGTTTTCCACCTTGTCATCCAAGACTGCTGCAACAAGATGTAGTCTTGCATCGTCAACAACATCGATATACCATTCTGTTCATTGTCAGTGTAGGTCACACTTACAAAGTAATCGTAACTTACGTGGTGGCAGCAATGCCTTCGACCCGTCTCTGTACAAATCCAACAACATCTTCGAGGTCACACCTTCCCCGTTGAGCACTGTACCAATGTTGAAGTACGGCAAGACTGAACTGCCCACGAATCCAGGCTTTTCATCCTTGATGAATTTCCAGAATGCTCTCTCGCCTTCTGTCTTGCTTGCAGCATACACCACCATGGGGTATGGACTCAGGCCAATACTCTCACCTTTCTGTCTCCACGCAACATCTACAGCCTCTTCATCGAAGCTGTCCACGGTGACGACCTGCTTGACATCATTGTTGGGCAGGACCGCTGCTGACATTGAGCTGCAAAGGACAAATCGCTTAACAGACTTTTCTTTCGCGGCAGCCTTCAGAAATGCTTCTGTACCGTGGACCACTGATGGAATGACGACGTTTGGGTCGGTGCTGAAACTGGTGTCTGATGCAAGGTGGATGATTGCGTCTACACCTTTGACGGCATCCTCGATCTCTGAGCTGGGTCCTGCGAAGTCTTTGACAATGACGGGAGTATAGTTGGGGTTGTTGCCGAAGATCTCACGGGTTTTCGCTGCTTTGTCTTCTGAGCGTACAGTGCCGCGGACTTTGTACCCGAGCTTGAGGGCCTCATTGACCACGTGAGTAGCGATATAGCCTGTGGCTCCAGTAACAAGAATGGTCGTCTTGGAAGGCTCGAGAAAGGGGTTTTGTAGTAGAGATGCCATTGTTTATGTGGTTATTGTAGTACTTGATCTAACTCGAAGTTTGTGTTGGCTGCTTGCTCTTCACGGTATCAGGCGTGATGTAGTAGCTGTATGTTTCTGCTGGTGAGATACCAACTTGCGAAGCAGCCTCCATCTTATATGCTCGTCTTTCGTGCTTCGCCCTGGTGCGATCATTATAGCTCATCGTAGCACCTCGAAGCTCATGACTAATTGTTGAAGATCATCCGAAGCGCTTCATGGCCCTGTAGCGAAGACATTGCAACTTCATCTGTCCCCTAAGGACTCGACACCTCATTAGTAACAAGGTATAGAAGGAATCGTTTCCTGCCAAGACTCGCCAAGATAGACCGACCGATCCACAGCATGATGTAATTCACACGGAAATCCGTGAAGACGTTATCAATTGTTAGCATTCGATCACGCATCGGAGACCGTCGGACTGTGACGGACCACTAGAAGCAGATTTGAGAGCCTCAATCCTCTCTTTTGAAGTCCAGGCAAGGCCGTGTCGCAGGGAACAGGAACATGTTGAAAATCTAACGCTGGAAGACAGGAGAAACTTAGAGGCAGTGAAGCACTGCTTAACATGTATGCGGTTTCGGCGTGCATAGAGCCTATCGATTTAGTGCTGAAGAGGCGCCCATGTACTACTCTGGTATGAGACAACCTCAGAACTTTGACACGAGATCTTGACTTTAACCACCTATATCATCGTTATCACGACTTCGACTCCTGCAGAGACAACAATGAAAGCAAGAAATTGCACATTGAAGAATTGTACGACATTTTTTCACGCTTAAAAACGAGTCCTGTGGTCGATAAACCATGACTACTATAGCACATTCTGCATAAACCTAAAAGCGAATGGTATGTCAAGGAACTTCCCTCCATCAAATCACCCATGGTCGAGTGCAACACTGGCTCAATCGAGGATAGAAGTTTTCATGTGCAAATGAGCTTTTTCTGCACCTTCAGCTTCTGATATCTTTTATGTAAGGGATGCGTCTTCTCCGGTTGACCTCGGTCCTGGTAAGGTAATGATTCTTCTGCTCAGAGCCGTATCCGGTTTCCTAGCTAGAAATCTAGTCCAGCAAGGCGATCCCTGCTCACCACGATCGCTTCGCTCGATGTAATTTTGTAGGTAGTCTTCTGGTCAGGGGTTAGCTTACCACAACAAGCACTGAACTTGCAGATATGACTTACTGTGAAACACCAAATTCCACGATGGCCTCTGGCTTTCCACTGAAAGATCGATTCCAAGTACAATGTGGCCTTACTTCCAGCGTTCTCTAATTCTCTGGCCGCGGTGTACAAGTTCAATTGGTAAACAGGGTAGATCATAGCTGCATCGTTCGTACCATCTTTGAACCCACTCAGCCGCCGATACTCCACTTGCTCCCGTGCGTCCACATCGTCCCATTTCTTGTCAAATACCGAATGCAGTGTAGTATATCTAACTGTAATCATCTGTAGCTTTGGCCATTTTCCTGGTGAAACGAGGCTTGGGATGTACTCATCGATGTACGTGCCCCCTTGACCTCGGCTCGATCAAAGGTAACAGTGGTAATGTTTTCTCGAATGTTAGCAAATCGGTCGTTGTTTGTGAACATGGATGGTGCAGGAGAGTCGTAGGTGATGTGATCAGCACATCCTTTGGGTCTGAATGTGAGTGTGGTGGGTGCTTTCTCAATCGTCAACTTCGCCGCCTCTGTCAAGGTCTTGTGTACTACGAGGATCTGGTAATTTGAATCATCACGCAGTTCCAGCTTGGCCTCTTGCGACCGCCACATACGTGGCACATACCATACCACAAATTCTCGAGCTGGAAACGCGTGATCGAGAATCCTATTCTTGAGCTCTTGTGGTAGACTAAGCAGTCGTGACAGTGGTTTGTCTTCTGTTGCTTCAGCCATGGTGAATGTTCTGACCGACCGGCTTGATTTTGCGAAAGGAGAACAAGTAAATCGAGTAGATATCTATAACAAAGATCTTGTTCCTGGTTGCTCTGGAAATCATCTCTAGTGACACGTTGGGTTTCGCACGTGATTGTGTACTCGACGAGATCGTGAAAGTGACAGTATGTTCTTTCGTGGTAAGCATGCTGGCCGTGCTCATTGCTATACTTACAGCCTTTACGTTGCTTGATAGGGTGATCAGCTACTTTCACGCCATAGTTTCGTGACTTTGAACAGCGATTGTCACTTGTAGTTATCGGCGATGTGACGCAGATGTGGTAGCCCTGCGCACACAGTTATCAGGACGGACATGGTTGTCGCTTCGATATCGCAGCCTCAGATCGAGCACACGAGAAGCCACATACCTTGCCGCCACCAGTACCGCATGGTAGGAGAGGAGATATCACCCTGTTGTCAATTCGCTGATTCAATTACTGAATCTAACCACTGATCTTAAGCATTTGTGGTGCGAAGGTACCAAACATACTGTAGTCTCAATTGCTGGTGAGGGCAAACACGTTATACACAACTTGTCACATCAATCAAAAAGCATTGGTCTTCAGCTTGTCCGCGCAGGCAATCTCGCAATACGATTCGTTCGGGTGACAGTAAGAAAGAGACAGAGGCTCTTTCCATGTTTTATGCGATGTCGCGTTGGTGGGTATTGCCGGACCATCACGTGAAAACAGAAAAGAATACCATACAACAAGTCAGCTAGCATGTTCGAACGCATGTACACACTATCACTGAGTTTTACTCATGTCATTGTCATGATTGCCGTACCACCTTGCTTTCTGCCAAGGTGAATGAAGTAGAAAACTTCTTGACTGCAGAAAGAACTTTGCTCTGGTCCACTACATATGACGGCAGATCGTGCTTTTAGTATACACAGACTTTGTCATCAGAGAGGCATTCTCTTTCATGTCAAGCACTGCCAGTATCGCAAGTCCACATATTGGCATGCCTCGCTTGTATCTGCCATAGCGATCAAGTCCATTCGGGCATCTTTGACAATCCATCGATTGATGCAAGACGTTCTCTATTAACGACGATTGCTTCAGTAGATGTGACCTTGTACGTGATTCTCTAGATGGATGTCAGTAAGGCCGCCGAAAAGTATCGAACGTCACCGAATAACTCACTGTATAACACCAGGTTCCCCAACCTCCTGCATACCATTCCACAACCGACTCCAGGTACAACTCGGCTTTGCAATCAGATTCCGCAAGCTTCTGAGCTGCACTATACATTGATAGCAGATGAACTGGGTATACCATATCGCCGTCGTTGGATCCATTCTTGAAATCACCTAATCTCTTGTACTCTGCTGTTTCCTCAGCATCAGGATGATCCCAAGCATTATTGAACACATAGCGCTCATTGATGTGTCTAACAATGATTCTCTGCAATTCTGGCCACTCTCCCATCGCAACTACATTGGAAACACAACAGTAGACATCGTCACCCCCACGAACGTCGGCTCGATCAAAAATGATAGTGCTAACATTGTCTTGTAACATGCTGTACATGCGTATGCCGTCTGTGACGTTTGGTGGAAGTTTGGTGTACGTGTCGCTATGGCGTTGCTTGGTCATAGTCAGGGTCGTTGGGGCATTTGCGATGATCTGCTTCACTATTGCTCCGAGTTCTTTGTTTATTCGAAGTATGTCGTAGTTTGATTTCTTTCCTATGCATACAGGACGTGGACCAGGTCGTGTACAGGGTGACGGAAAGCTCAAGGAGTATTGCCAAGCAGGAAATGCATATTTCAGTATTTCGACCTTGATCTCCTGAGGTAGGTCCAGGAATCGTGGAACTGACCCTTCGACCACTTCCAAGAGGTCTGCCATGACTGAAGGTTGTATCTGGCAGAGTCGAAAACACAAGCTGAGAAGTTGTTGTGGTTCGAGTAAATATCTATAATATTAAGTAGTAGTTGCTCTGTTTGCCTCAGTCATCAACTTCAGTGACAGGCACTGGCCCTGTTTGTAAACACATGTGTTAACAACATTATGAAAGTGACAGCTCGCTCGTCTTGTCGTGTGAAGCATGTTGATCGTCCTCAGCTACAGCCTCCAAAGTGCTTTATAGCTTGACCGGTTGCTTTCACTGCCATAATACTCTGATGACATTAGCACCCACACTGTCACTTTCAGCTCTGTGTGAAGAAGCAACCCAGTGTGCTATTAGCGGACAGCCACTTGACTGTCGATCATCTTCACGGGCAAACTTACAGCACCGACCTTGGTGTCATGTCGAGCACGAAAATACATACGTAGCTCGCTGCCTTCACAGCATAGTAACCGAAAGATACCTCAAATCATTGTCGATCTTCTTCACTGAAGTACATGTTTCAGCCATCTGAACGTGAATTTGTCAAACACAATTTCGATTGCTCAACGACCAAGCATTGTACACGGATTGTCACGCATCAGAGATAGCAATCGGTATCTGCATACATGTGCAAGAGCGAGACAAAGTGGCAATGCAATGATGCCGAGGCAAGGAAGAGGTCAGGATGATGAACTGAAGAGAATGCTTTGTCCTTGCCATTATTGCTTGCGGCCCTGAGGGTCAGAGACGTCTAGCGATAGTACTGGTACTTGGGAACACCCAATATATGGGCGTCCAAAAGCACGTTAGATACCCGGACAAGAGCACGCACGAAAATCCACAACAGCTCCAGGCGAATAAATTCAGTCCAACAAGTTACAGCTACATCGCAGCTCGCTGTCGGTATTAACGACCACAGAAAAATAGCTCCTATCCTTTCTGCAGTATACTAGTACATCTCATCCCATGGCTAGGGTTCTGCCCTCCCATGTCATATGATATTCCGACCAATTGCCAATGTTCAGGGACGTGACTTGCGACTTCTCTTTACCTCTATGGTAGTCCTCGACTCGTCTCAATGATGATCTTCGCAGCAATACTGACCAGCTGATACCTCTTTCTCTCCCCAGTCTATCCTCCTCCTCCTCCAATTACGACCACTGATTTACGTATTCATGGCCCCTTCCCCCACATATAAGGCCACAACCCAAAACAATACTTCCTCGGCGTACTTAGATCTCCCGGCAACGCTCGCGACACAGGCCCCTTATCCATATAATGCTTCTCGCACCACTTCGTAACACTCATCTGCTGATCCGGAAACCCTGCTGGAATATGTTTGTAATACTCCGGTAATTCATCTTCAACAGTGACTTTTCCAGGAATGTTCGTGTCTGGGAAGATTGGGACAGGTGCGTGGTCGGCCGAGTCGGCTGAATCTACGAGGTCGATGTGATGAGCGGCGATGGCTGGTGGTGCGATTAGGGGTGGCAGGACCGTGCTCTCTGGGTTTGATACGGTGATTTGCGGACGAGGCAGAGGGGTGGCCAGGACGAGGGTTGTGCTGGCTAGAGCTACGATTTGAAAGGTGAGCTTCATTTTGATGGTGTGGTGATGTTGGTGGTGACGGTTTGGGAGACGGGGAGGTTGAAGGTAGATATTCTGAAGATGAAGATTTATGGAAGAATTTGGGGCAGATGTGTTAGTCAGATGAGCTTTTGTGCGCCGGCCTGGTCCATATATCGTGCGCTTGTTTTACCACTGATACGCACCAGACAAAAACGAGCAAGTTAGGAGCAGATTTAGGTGAGCACGATTTCCAGGCACTAGCACGAAAAATCAAGCACGTTCAGAGGAGCAATGATGAGGCACTAGAATTGGTGCCATTTGATGTGATCTCTATGCCAAACAAGCTACAGCCAAGCTCTAGTGACCTCTACTGAGCCAAGTGTTGACAACTTCTATCCTCCTTCTCAATATGTAACGTGACTCCTCCTCAATCAAGTGATATGTGCAGCAATGAAACCGGGTATCAGTGTGTGTGAAACGCTAAAGTGAGGTTGAAAATGTGAACGCCCGCTCGAATTTGTGCATGGAAGTGGTATCGACAAGAAAATGCCACGAGGAGCATTGTGCCGAAGGAGCCACAAAGAAAACTTTTCAATGCTGGACAGGATCGCCAGCTGTAGTACTGTCTTCCTTCACATGACAATACAGCAGCCACATCCTTTCTTGACCTTTTCATCTTCCTGGTCAAGATTTTGGGCCTGTAACCTTGTTGGAGCAGGACCGTTTGCAGGCGGTAAACTATTTCTTGGCGTCGAACCAGCCCCAATTCTCGGACTCTGTTCTCGTACGGCAGGACTCGTAACCTTTGGCATCGTGCTGTATGCGCCAGTGATACTACCAGATGTTCCGGGTCTATAAGAATTACGGTGCTCACTGCTCACAAGCTTAAGCGGGACGTCGTCTGCATTCCCGTTCAACGTCTTCTCGTCCGTCAAAGGTGGTTGTATCTGGTCCTTTGATGGTGAAGGCGTCCTAGTACGTTCCAAAGAGAAAAGCCGAGAATTGCGCTTTGATGACCTTGCCATCTCTGCCATCTCCTCATTCGAATGTATGGCGATAGGCGTAAAGTCACGATCATAAGCTTTTGGAACAGCACCTTCTTCGGCCCACTGAGCCTGCATCTGCTTTTTCGCCAATGTCGGAATAAGTTGCTGATCTGGAGGTAATCGAGGATCGGGTTTGTACATTGTAGCAAGCCAGGGAGGATCGCCTTCTGGCCGGTTAATGGCTGTCCTTGGTCTGTCCTGTTCTCCCGAACGTGTGCCTGGCCTTTGATTAGGAGAAGCTGTGTTCCTTGGCGGTGCTGAAGTCTTTCTGTTAGCAGGCAATTGTTTTGTCGACGGAGTCGCTGTAAGAGTAGCAGATTTCGACCTCGGCTTTTGAGGAGATCCTTGTTTGCTTGAGGCCACCGCTGAAGAACTCTCACTATCATCGGCTGTCCTATTAGTCGGAGTGCCTCTAGTCTTCGACACATGTAGATCACCCTCAAAGCTCATAGTGCCACTAGCTGCTCGTTTCCTGGAAATTGGAGTGTCCCGCTCATATCTTTCTGCTGGTATAGGATGCGGACTGCTTGTGAGAACAGGTATTTTCGAGCCTGATTTTCGCAGTAATGGGTTCGAGTACATCTGTGCAGCCGCAGCATGATTCTCAGAGTCGATCTCTTCCGGTAGACGGAAATCCCAGCTCGCACGATCCTGCTCTTCCTCAATTTCAGCAGGCGATTGAAGGCGTTGTTGCTTTTCCTCTCTCTCAGCACTTCGGGGTTGCCTTTCATTTCTATTCCTGCTCTGACTTCTAGAACGTGCAGTTGCAAGGTTGATGCCAGCTGCTTGCAACTCCTCACTTTCGATTTTTGCCAGTTTGTCTCTATGTATCCAGCCTTCAGGATCATCTTTCTCTGGTCTGTACATGTTCTCTGGAATGTCCTCATCGCTGTTCGAAGGAGCATGTCCGTTGATACGTTTCGATGGGTACGAGTTGGCAGAATTCACCGAGTCCTTTCGCTGTGAGGCAGTTCGTCCATTTGGTTTCGTGCGCGAAAAGTTCACAGCTTCTGTACCATTGCTGTATAGAGGTCGGTTCTGCACGAGTTAGTGGTGCCTATCATGCATAGTTTTGCAAGACAAACCTCATCTGAAGCTGGGATGGTATCGTGAGCGCCATAGGCTGATCTGGAGACATGATTGGTGCTGGCAACAGTCGCCATCTGTACTATCACAGATATGGGCAGTCGCCGCCAGCAGAGCTCCTGCTGCGCGAGGTTCCCACTCAACAATCACCTCCAAGCCATGGAATATATGTCGATATGGCGTACTGTGAGCCCGTAGCTAGATGGTTGGCCTGTTGTGTGCTGCTCAGGTCTTTAATTGTAGAGGATTTTCGTTACGAATTGTGTACGATGATGTCGTAGTTGTTAGAAAGTCGATATCGCTGAGGGGTGTTGAAGGACCGCGTAATACAAGTATGACGAGAACAAAGGGAAACAAGGAGAGTTGTGTACAGACGCAGCTCAAGAACAGTCAATCAGTTCTGTATTCGTGCCAATGAATGAGCAGAGCAGTCAATAGAGTATGGCTATACACAACGAGCACGAGGCGATAGGTTCAATTCGGCAAGATCGAGCACCCAGAAGCCATGCGCTTAAGGCCCGTTAACCTAAACCAGCCCCTGCCAAATCTTAACGACACTAACACTCTAGCGAATAGGAGAATTTTATTCTGGGACGAGACTACTCTTCACCGAGCTTGTCTATCTCTAAACACGCGAACAACAGGAGCCACCAAGTCGTCGCATACAGATAATTCCCTGTTCAATCCAAGTAGAGAATCTAAACTCATCGTTCTTTTCGTGGTAGATACCCTCAACTTTCTGCTTGATCAGCTCAAGTCCGAAAGCTGGAAAGCATAAATCTAGAGCTAGGCCATTATGAGGAAGGTTCTTGGGGACTATCTATACACCGTTCGAGCAAGCATGAACGTTGAAAACGATAAAGTGTATATTGCACGATCCCTCAGCTAGAAAGACAAGTGATGTACTGCAAGCATTCATTGCGGACTCGGCTGCGAGTTCAGCTATATGCAAATTGCTTCAAGAGCAAAATTGAGTCCAAATTCAAGCACATGAACTCCGTCATTCTTCGTAATGTTGACTCTGTTTCGTCAGGACAGCCAGCTTTTCCAGCTGCGTCAAAAGAATGTACTTGTATCAATCATAGATGAAAATTCTCGTTATATCCACAAGTCTCACACGTCGTCTCTTTGGTGGCCGTACTGTAAAGTACTAGTATATAGAAGGCCTCCTAGTTCGAGTCTGCATGGGTTGTTGACTGTCGTATCTCATGTTCGAGAAGACTGGTGTCTTGTCGTGATGTTTAGTATACATTGCCTCTCGGGGATCGACCTTCATGCGATAGCTCGAAGCTCGTTCTGGTTGTCTACGCTCCCGCTCTGGAGATCGTCTTCGTGGTTCAGGAGATCTAGCTCTTCTATCAGGCAGAATTTCTTGGAACAAGCCTTTAATCTTCTGTTTCTCCAGTCGTGAAGAGGAATGGTTGCGGGTAATTGAAGGTCTGCGCTCTGTGGCCGGTCTGTTTGAGCTCGATCTGTGTTCGCCTTCACGGGATCGTGATCTGTGTCGCTCTCGACCAGCTTCGCGTTGAGTTGGGATGTCTTCTGGACTCAAAAACTGTCGTATTGGTCCACCATCAGATTCATCAGATCCCAAAAACTGCTTACGATGATCGTCTGCAATTTTCTCGGGCTTCAAGTGCTTTTCGTGTCGTTCAGGGACTTTCTGTGCTCGATGAGCACCATCAGCTTTTTGAGCTCTATAGGTGGTCCGGCTTTCCCTCAGTGGAGGTCGAGATGCTCGTTCCTGTTCCTGCTCTCTTTCACGTTGTCTTTCTGTACCTCGCGAGTCTCTTGGAGGACTACGACTTTCTTCTCGCACTTCTGGTGACTGTGGGCTGGAGCCGCTGGAATAGGCCGAATCATGGAAATGGGTTTCGGTCTGCTTGAGAGTTGAGCCTCGGATTGGCGCATTATCACGCTTGGAACCTGATCTGGGCATCTGATCGCTGGCAGAACGAGAGAGCGTTGGATGGCCCTTGTCGCTCAAGTTTCTCCTGTGACCGCTCAACTTACCCTCATCATAACTATTCTGTCGTGACCTTGGTGATGGCTCGAATTCATCAGACATGTTCATCGCTTTCTTCAGACCTGCAGGAGGTGCAGATGACTGTGTTGGTAGTGGTGGTCTAAGTCTGCCCTCGGAATCCTCAGGCGGCGCACTTCTGCGTGAGGAATCCTTGCGCGAACTCGAAGGCCGAGCACGGTCGCTGTCACTACCACTTCGCTTGTGCTCTCGCAGATCTGGCTGAACATCTTTCGCCCAGAACTTGTGAATGTCTGCTGAGTTTTGACGGCTTGGTGGATTAGGACGGAGATTGGGTCGTGCCTTCTGAGCTGCTTCCTGCATGTACTGGCGAGCACCACCATGATGACTTTCCCACTTATCATCGTATTCTGAGACCGGGCTCTCATAGCCATCATCGTCGAAATATTTGTGACTGCGCATAGGTGAAGGCTGTCGTGCTTTCATTGGTGGTGGTCCTCTATGCCTCAGTGGCTCGGGTGAAATGGGTCTTCTTGTTGGTCGTGGACTGGCGGCTGGGCTTCTCTCTCGTGGCACGCCTCGACTTTTGTAAACCGGTACATCACTCTCACTGCTTGCTTCAGAGCCATAGTCGTCAACTCGAGGAGCATATCTTGCATATGACTGCTTTGCTTCCCTTTCCCTCTTCTCTTCCCTATCTCGAACCTTCTGATCTTCACGACGATGAACTCTTTCCTGCTCCTTGTCCATTTTCTTCCTTTCCCTCGATGCCTCCGTCGCTTTCTTCATGGATTGTGCAGCTTTGAAAGTAGCTGCGACTGCGGCTAGGCCGTTTGTCTTAGGTCTCTTTTCCTCTTTCCTTTCAGGTATTTTGTGCGCAGATCCACGTCTATCAGACATCTGCTCCTTACGAATGTGAGATTTAGGCAGAGGTGCCTCCTCATATCTAGAGCTTGGGATATCGAAGTACGATGGAACACGATCCTCTGTAACATATTCTGGTTGTCGTTCTTCTCGTGGTGTCGATCGTGGCATAGGCGTTTCTCTAGGCATTGGATACGTAGGAGCTGGTTGAGGTCGAGCAGCATACGTGGTTCTTGTGTATGTAGGCTGTCGCATTGGTTGAGGCGGGGATTCGCGGTAATGCTCTCGATCCCTATATGACTCTCGATATGGCTGCGAGTAGGAGTCACGATAGTCCTGTGGATCGGGCGATTGCATGCGCGTCTTTCGAAGCTGTGCAAGCTTGATCTCGTCATCGTACCTCTGTCGTCGTACTGGGTCGATCAAGAGTTCGTATGCAGATTGCACTTTTTGGAATTCATCCTTGGCTTGTTCGACCAAAGCAGGATCTTTGATTCGATCTGGATGGTGTTTCAGCACTAGCTTCCGATGAGCCTTCTTGATAGTGCCCTCGTCTGCATCTTTGGAAACGTCGAGAGCTGCATATGGATCTGCTGGCAGCGGCGACGTCGACATATTATGTTAATACAGTATGCTGTAGCCAGCAAGTAATAAGATAGATCAAAAGAAGGCTGGTCCAGGCTTTGTTGGTTTGTTATGATTTACAATCTGGCGGTCAGAGTCAGGTCTCAGTTATCCATCCTTGAATCAACTCAAACGAGTGGGGCACCAAACGGTGTGAAGTGAAATTAAATGGTACCTGGTTTCGAAGTCGTTGGATTTACTGAAGTGCGCTGTACAACGAGACGGCCGCAAGAATGTGAATGAAAGATGTCCTGTGACGTTGTTGCTCAACGTGGACGGAGCGTGATGGTGTCCAAGACGGATCGGTGCTGGGCAGCGATGGACCCGAGCCTCTATTAAGGACAATCTCAAGCCACCTAAATATCGATCGGCCGTCGATGAAAGTTTATGTCAGGATTTCGAGACGATTACCGATTCAGGCTGTTGTTGATAACCTGAACGCGAGTTTACTAATGATGACAGTATCTAGTCGTTGGACATGGCAGTGCCTCAAAAACGGGCAACTGGGACTGTTGACAGAGAAGGAGTAGGAAAGGTGCGTGCAGAGTTTTGCATTCTCTCAGAAGCAAAGCCATGTTACCTATAGAAAGCCCCAAAGCACGAGACTTTAGCATCGGTCGCCTCTTCTTGATCGTGTCTAGTTTCTTTCACAGGTGAAAAGAGACTGCTTTTGCCTCTTCGTGACGAGCCAGCACTTCTCAGCCAAACACGGAGCTGAGACTGGCTGAACAGCAAACAGCACGCTTCAAAGGTCCATCGAGCATCGGACGCAAATCAGGACATCCTAGCCAGCCAAACTGGAGCCTCTCAACGTCAAGGCCTGCAGTCCTCAGCACTAACCTCTCGTTAACTTCAGCTAGACCTTCTTGTGCCTGGCTTCTTTTTCCATACGTTTCTCGCTCCCTCTTCCGCACCGTACATCCTGGCCTGACTTTCTCTCGTGGCCAAAGTGCCCACCAGTACCTGTCGATGAGCCAGTCATTCGTGGAAACGGCTAGGCATGTGAGCACTTGAACGTAGATCCTTACCTTTGGCACGATTCAAGTCACGACATCTTTCCTGCTCAGCCGCTACAAGTTTGCGAGAATATTGCACCAATCATATAATTTGGTTCCGAAAATGCCACGACTTTCCAAATTGTGCTACATGTGGTCGGCGAAGATGATATCGGTGGCCGTTTGTATCTATGTTGCGAGGGTCTTTGGATCTTTGTACTACTAAATGCATCATCATGTGGCTGTGAGCTACACAACGAGTGATTCGTCGCCAAACGGGAACACCGAGAATGACTCGGAAGGTCATACAAGACGGCTAGAATGCTATTGCTGCTGACATGTACTACATTCAAAGGACTATACGAATCGTGGCACTGAAAGCTGACCCTTGACGTGATCTAGATGAGGCCCATGCTTTGTCTTGCACATACTTAGCTGCTTTCTTCTGACCATGTTCCCGGTGAAGTGAAATGCAATGCTAGAATGGTCCCACCGCAATCGCAGGAAAGTACCTTCCTGCCAATAATGCCGTACGTTGGCATGATACTTTCCTTCCTATGTTGAGTTTGTTCCAGCGCTTCGACAGGCAGCAACTCGTCATGTCCTTGACTCCTACCAACCACAAAGACCTGCAAGCGGCTGCACCATTCATGTGGCATCAGTGTGGCATCATTAATCACGATGCAGCAACTGCAGAGACTAGACACGCAGTGCATCGTGATAGCAGTGTTTCAGCCAATATACTGGCCTTTGCCCCGCTGTATCGTGGGGATGCTCATGTGCAGCGAGGGGCCAGTCACATCAACTGGCCTATCCCAGCGGGCCGATACGTGGAGGTTGTGTGGAATACCACAAGTCATCTGCCTTCTACAACGCCTCGATTCTCGAACTATGCACAAAAGAGAAGATGGCATCAGATGCTTGCTCGCAGCTCTAGGATCAAGCTATGAAGGTGCAGGTATCACAACACTTGAGGCGCTTACTGGTAAGCAATTTGGGCCAATCGTTCTTTGATCGAGCATAGCTTCTATCATTGAGCACATGAGCAAGCTACTACACCCTACCAGCTGGAAACACTTGACAGCCCTTAGGAAATTGTACATGTCCAGGACTGCTATTGAATGAATTGATATGACAGTCGTCAATTTGCTGATTTGATCGTGGCTCAGAGCACTCGAATATCTCAAACAGATCGGCAACAAGCTCTTTCTCGGAACCGCGTATTATCTGGGTCCTGCCCAGCACTGCGCCCTGCTTCCCAGGTTGCTGTTTTCTGCCAGCAGGCAAAGTACGCAATACAGATCGTTGTGCCGCCCTTCCCAAGCGAGGCGGCAGGCAGCTCTCATGCAAGGCACTTACCCCAGATATTTGCCTCTTTCTAGTCCAAAGCACAGACCATGAGCACTTGCCTTCTGCAAGATTGTCAAACGCCACTGCCCTGCCATGTTTTTGCCTCACCAGGCAGAAAGACTTGGCAATACCCATCCGCGACTGACTTCGGAGTTTTTTAGCCGTTTGAGTCTCTATCTCTGGCGTGAGCAACAGCCATTTTCGTCGAGGCTCGTGCCTTCTTCGAAGGTCGCGATATGTAGTTATTTGCCTCTTCACTGCCACCTTCATGAAGAATTGAAGAAAACGCTACGATTTATTGACTTCCCAGTGCGCTTGTCGAAACAAAATTGCGAGTTCTTTGTTACGACATAGTCAAGAAGATCCATGCAGCTTGCAGCGACTGCGCGTCTGGACATCACTGCGTCCGCGCAAGCCACAACTCCGGCCAATAAATGTGGAAGTGAAAACGTTTGTTGTCTCCACGGAGGATACATCGCTGCAGATAGGAACCTTCACTGGAACTGATAACCTGACACTGACAGACTGTGCATACTATGGTGCCAAGCGCCTTTTTGTCAACAGCATGCTGACATAAGTGCCGTGAACAAACACGATGTTGAAGCACTTGAGCAGCCAACGTGATATCACGTACTTGCGTTTTCTGTCAATATCCATGTCACAATACTTGAATGTGCTGTAAGCGAGAAGCCGTCTGGTACTACCAAATCGACTGCTGAGTGGCGCTCGGCGACTAACAAGTCAACATAGAACCATTCATGTACGTACATCAACATTCGCGACTACATTTCTACACTGCTATGTCGAAGCTGTGTCCTGTTCCGGCGCTGCGCAGCCAATCGTTCAGCTGCGGCGTAGCTAACATGGCGAATTGTCCCGCATCTCGGACCGAACTCTCAAGCCACAACTTCACTGGAAGCCCGAAATGCCGGTTCGATTCTCGACTTCTAAAGTTACAGCTACATAGGCACTGACAATTTACCTCAATGCAGGTTGCAATCATCGAGTGCTATTGCTGATGAAGAGCACGTTCACAAAATTGCCCTACGTACTCTGCTAGTACGCCCGTGGTCGTTGTCTTGAGAGCATCTCCCCTTGCTCCGAGATCCACGATTGCGTTGATTTCCGATGCCCGAGACCGAGCGAGATAACTCGAATACCGGGGAGAGGTGATGCCACCGATACATGCTGCCACCGATACATGATGCCACGGACAGGTGATGCCACTGACAGGTGATGCCACTGACAGGTGATGCCACTGACAAGTGATGCCACTGACAAGTGATGCCACAAGCAGATGATGCCACTTATCGATAGATAATGCCACGAGCACTGATAGGTGATGTTCCTGATCAGCAGGAGTATGCACAGTGCACTTGTCCTGATGTCAGTGCTTATACTTAACGACAATCACTTGCATACTGGCGAAAGCGATATGACACTGGAATGCTCTTAAACGATTCCAGCTATGTCAACATGTTGTCAATATCGTGTCGCGTATGTATTGACATGAGCTTAAAGCTGTTTGACATTATGTTATAGGCGACTGAACAGTCGCGGCGGCTTTTAAGTCGCGTCCAGGCCATATAGCAGTCACTTCTCAGTCGCCCCGGCGGCTTAGCAGTTGCCTGGCTAAAGTAGCGACTTGCCTACAACACACTACGCGGTAGGCATCATAGCAGTAGAGAATCGATCCTACGCCTGCCAAAATCGCACAGTCCAATGCAGTCATTGTGCGTGCTGAACATGTCAACTCGACGCGGAAGAAACGAGGAGCTGCTGCAGCGGAATTGATCGATGTGCATATGCAAATAAGCACTAGAAAATAAACTTCTAAAGTTACGAAGGGCAGGAACGAACGCACCGAAGCGAGGGTGCGAAACGTGCCACAAAGCATTTCA